>NQLW01000039.1:3854899-3876681 GCA_002312845.1 Kalanchoe fedtschenkoi | reverse complement strand
AATTTTAATATTATTACACTTTCAAAACCTAAAAAATTAGGACGTTTAACCTAACAGTTCTCTTACATCTCATCCTTTTATTAGGGGATAGAGGAATTTGAAAGTGTAATTTAATACTTATTTATAAAAATATTCTTCTTGTAATTTAAGAATGAGAAAATATCAAATGTAAAAAAAGTGATTTGGTTGTCCTCCTAATTGAAAACTTTATATGAAGCCTCACAATAAGGATGTGAGATGATTCCATTTACCTTCAAACCATTTCATTTAATTCCCAAAACCGGAAATTAAGCCTCATTTTATGAAATTCCTCTAAATCCACTCTTTTCCTCCATAAAGTCAACTCATAATCAGGCCCTAAAAAACAGATCCCATCTTAATTGACTCCATGAAACTGGCCTACACATAAATTGAAGGAGCTCCAGGTTACGTCGTAAATGGAAGCAGCAAATGGAAGAAAAGATCCCAAAACTCTGACACCTTGTTACCTCGTAAATTCCGGGGTAGAATGTATGCAAATTTATGACCACGGGTAGCCATTTAAAAGGTAATGAGAAGCACAGATCAGACTGAGGTTACATAAAATTGTGCCACAGCTTCGAATAGAATGTCATCATCTGTTCAAGCATGGTTCTTTGACAGCAGAGTCCTAGATGAGTGAAAAGCTCAACTCAACTGATGCTGGTAACTACATCATAACAAGAACCACTACAAAGATATCTTTGGAGAGACAGTTTGGCATTACTTTTTATGAAAGCTGATGTAGTCATCATTCGATTCTATTAGTCCGCATCCATTTCTTCAAGAGCTGCCTGTGCTGCTGCCTTAGCTTCTTCTAGAATATCATCAGGAACCTTCAGTCGGACACCATCGCAAAAATTACTATGAGATTGTAAAATGCAGAACAGAGAAATGATAGAAATGTGATAAATATTCACCTTCTCATGCAGACGGTTGGACTCATCACAGACCCAGGTCAATTCTAGTTCAAAATCCTTGTCTTTTGCTTCATCATGCACTCCATAAATTCTGATTAACACCACAGTTATAATGTGTCATATTTTGACATTGCATGTTTTAATGAATAAAATGTTCACTTCAAATACATAATTTGACCAAGGATTTCAACTTAATCTTTGGCAATTTTAAAAGAGCATGTCGCAAAATCATTTACTTCTGGACTGAGAATCATAACAAAAAAATACCGTATCTACTGTGTAACAAACATAAAAACAGAAATGATCAAACAAAGCCAAAAACAAAGGGCCACAATAACAAACTCATCATAAAAATCATATTTGAAGATCAAGTTGGAAGCGTTTCATGAACCTCATATGAAAAGCCAGGACCTTATTTCAATTTCAGTTTGTCCGTGTTCAAGAGGAAGGGAAAAAGTCGTTAGACTGCTACCTGTTTCTAGCAGTTGATGAATGTAAAAAGTAATGGAAAAGGACACTCACATTTTGGCTACTTCTATAACCCCTTGCCTGCAAGTCATTTCAGAAAGCTTCAGCTTTTCGATTTCTCTGTCAATGTTTGGGAGATGTTAGACGTATTGGATTTCAGACAGGCCACTTAAAATTAAAGTGTGAAGGGTAATATCAAAATTTTAAGACGAAAATAGTTAACTTACGTTTTAGCAGCCTGTCTGCCCTTGCCAATTGCAGCACCAAAATACCTCTGCGCAAAACATCAGAATTCCAGAACTTTTCAGCTGAAAGGTTTTTTTAATACACAACTTAAGAGGTTTTATATAGTATTCATTATACTAGAACTCACATATGAAACACCAGATGGTTCGACCATGTACAGTTGTGGGCCATCTCTGTCATAACCTCCCAGAATTACCCCACAACCAAATGGCCTGCATCATAATAAATCATTAGCTTGACGGCGGAAAACTCATAGTTCAGATGACTAAGGTGTTGCAGATATATCCAGTCAAACCTGAGCCACCAATATAGTGTACAAAGATGCACATAGCTTGCAACTCTTTCGGCGAGTTCTTTTACAGGAATTGGTTCGCCATATGTGCTGCATGTGCCATGAAAGTACATAAGGAAATAACATAACATAAGAATCCAAAGTATGAAAGGAGAAGTCACAAAGAACCCAGCAAAAAGGATATTCACATGAGTTAAAAACTACTATCAATCGCTATCAATATGAATATAATAATTGAAGATGAATGTTAGTGTTGTATCCGAAATTACTCGCTCAATCTCTATTAGATTGCATCCCCAGTTTTATTTATGGTTGCATATGTCGCCCAGAGGCATAGTTCCCGTTTGCTCTGGTTGGCAAGTAAACAAAAAAGTGCAAACCTTTCATAGCTAGTAGCCTCTGACTTGGCTCGTGCAACAATTTGCCTTCCGTCTGCAGCCAATCCTGCAACAGCCTGGAAAGGAAGTGATATTGGCAATATCAACAATAATGTTTAGTTTCAAGGAATTATACAGCTCATCCAGTAAGAATGGGCACACAAGAAATAAAAATCACACCCAGATTCATAACATATTTGAATCCTTATGAAAATCTACCAATAGTCATCACACTGGCCTATGCAGATTGCAAGAAATAAGTTGTATGCCTGAGTGAAGCGCTGGTGATAAATCATATTTGAACATTACGATGTACCAAACGAATTTGTAGGCAAGTGATTCAATCAACGAGATTCAAAAATCAAACTGATTTGCACACAAAACCTAATAGACCTACTACCTGCAAACAGAATATCAAATATTGAAACTAATATCACACCTCAGAATCTCAGACAGAGACAATCAGCAGAAAAAGAGACAGCAGTAATAATGCATCTATTCCAAACTGAGTCAGAAAATTACCACTCCTGAATGCCGATGTACTGAATGGACTCTTCTGTTAGAGCCAGGCAACATCATCTTAGACGCAACAAGCTTCTCCACACCCTTACATATCCATACAAACAACAAATAAACACACTGAACTGACAATTCAAATATCTCACAAAAAAATAGTAAAAAAGAAGAAGCTCAAGTTTAAAATATCACCATCACAACCCCATCCTTGCATTTGATCCCAATGACAGTCCTGCAAGAAAACAAATACATTATACCAATTAGCTGCATCACAAGGGCAAAATAAAAAAAAAAATTCCTAAACCCTAAAATCCCAAACACTCTACTCGAAACACGACCTCAGTCCCACTACCAGTCAAGAAAATTCAGGTGATCAAACATGACAGCCTGGTAAAACAAAAAAAGTGAAACGGTAGCCAGCAGTTGTTAGAACCTACCCACTATTGTCGACGGCTTTTGCAGCATACTCGATCTGGAAGACGCGGCCATCGGGCGAAAATGTCGTGACCGAGAGGTCATAGCCTGTCCCTATGCTGCTCATGCCTCGATCTCGATTCGACGCTTTTCTCTCTGCTCGCTGCCGAATCGAAGCTTAAACTGCCAGAGGAGTGAAGAGCCTGCTAAATTGCAGAGGCTCTTTAGCTTTGGGAACAAGAAAGACGCACATCACATCAATTCACATATTTACAAATAAGTCTCCCAACTTTTGAAACGTACAATCCAAATCTCCAAAGATGATGTAGAAATTGGCTAGACATTATAAGGGTGACAACTATTTTTTATCTATTTTAAAATGACTATATTGGCTTCGTTTTTAGTCTTTTTACCTCCAGTCTCGATATTTAAATTCCATTCTACCCATTTCGTCTTGCAGAACAATGAAAATTTTCCTTATTTTTATGTTTATAAACATCCCAAATGTCACATGTCTGCTTACGACATGTCAACTATTTATGTGACTATCAACTAATTTATTCATCAACGTACCCAATATAACTTAGCATGAATGATAAGTTAAAATACATGATCTGAGTACATAGTTTTGCATACAAAGTAAATACAGTTAAGAACAACCGCAATAATTCGTAAACAAGTCTAGTCTAACAGGGACCTCACATATGAATCGAGCACCCGACGCAATTATGCCCAACTTGCTTACACAACCACACATATTTTGCTTCCCCATCGCGTGGGTGGTAGTCTTTCTTCTGCTATTTTCGACACCAGACATCTCATTCTAGCGCCTTCTCAATGCAAGTTTACCTTTACTCAATGGTCTCTTAAACCAAGGCTGAGATTAGATGAAAATGAACCCAACTCTCAATAAGGTTGAGGTCTGAGGGTGGTCTCTTCTAACATCCCACACTTCATTCCACATCTAAGCAGCAAGCACAACTTCTCTTCAAACTACTCACTCTCCCTCTTCAACTCTCTTTCACAAAACACATTTTGTTGCTCGTTAATTTTGAGAAGAATTATCTAAAGAAATTTTCGAAGAGACTATCATGCTTTTGTGAGATACAGTCAGTTGAAACCGTCTTAGCGTGAAATGATATAAGCATTGATCAAGACCCATATATACGAGGCTAATTGCCTCTAAGGCAAACATTTGCGGTGATTCGATTTGGTTTCCATCAATAATGTTCAATTTATGTTTCTTCAGAATATAATCATGTTCATTTATGTAATGTTGTACAACAAGTATAGTTCAGTTATCATGTACCTTATTCTTTCCAATAATAATTCATCAGCCAAATGTATTTATTGATATCTCCCCCATTATCCCATGTATGGCTCTTTTGTTCGGTGCAGATCATCCTTAACACCATTCCTGAAATTGGCTTCGAGCCTCGCCTAATGGTTGATATGCATAAAGATGCACTGACAGAAGTATAGAAAGACAAGTTTTTCCTCCAGAATAGTTCTGATGATATGTGTTTCTATTCAAGTGATTGGATGGGTTTATGTGCGAATTTGCTAGAATTGGAGGCGTCGGAACAAGCCGGAGTAGACCAGAAACCTTACCCGAGTCTAAGCCTTAGAATCACGCACAAGCAGCTCCTTCTATGCGGCATTTTAATTAAACTCAAAAGAAGGTAAATGTACACCATATATTCATTTTCCAAACCAAAAATCTCAGTTTCACTAGAACCAGGCAATTGCATTTTTGAAGTGTTCAAAGCCATTGCGGCATCACCAGCATGAAGAATTGAATCAATAAACTCTTTCGAAACAAAGCTAATCAATCTTGACATCACTATATCATTACACTTCTGCCATTTCAGAAATGAAGAAATATTAAAATCCAATCTTTGATCTTACCTAAAGAGCTATCTCCATAGACCTCTTTCATTTAAAAAAAAATTTCTGACCATGTGAGCAATTCACTCACTATAGTCTGTCTAGTGACCTCCGAATTATTGATAAAATAAGATCGTCCATTGCAACATACAACAGACCACCATAACTAGTCCCTAACAACTTAAAAGTCAAACTCTTGTCTCCAACTATTAATAAACTAAGAAAGCTACATATATCTTCAAAAAATCGTCCGTGGAAATTTTCAAACCGATTTCCGTTCTGATACCATGCAACTTTGCTAGAATAGGAGGCACCGGAGCAAGCCGAAGTCGACCGAAAACCTTGCCTGAGTCTACTTGCGCAGAAGTAGCTCCCTCTACCCCTTAATTACAATCACATCCGGGAATCTCATCATTATACTTGCGGAGATCATATGACGGAGCACGTACTTGTATCCCGGTTGGCTCCAATAGAGGCAACCTTGGTGGCCGTATGGATATTCAAGATGCTTGTTAGGAAACAAATAAACTTGTGTATATTCTGATATATTTGATCTGGTAGAATTAGGTAGGGAATTAGGAACATATTTCGTTGCCAAAGCTGGCTGATTTTTGTTTCCATTTTTGTATTTTCTTTTGCTATATAAAGAAGAGAAAACACATTGAAAGCTGTATCTTCGGCAGCACCAATTCCTCTCTCTATAGTTTTATTCTTTCATTTGGTATCAGAAGCAGTAAGTTATTGGGCGATGTCTGCTCCAATCATAAGTGGACGCCGAGTTTCAGCATCACCACCGCCGCGACGCTCACGTTATCGGGATGGTGGACGTGAGGTGATCATTCAGCGGGTGGTGAGGGAGACCGGCGGCAGCAACTACCCTGTCCTTACACGGATGAACTATGGTGACTGGAGTCTACTCATGAAAGTCATGTTGCAGGCTCGTGGTCTATGAGATGTGGTGGAATTCGGCGAGGGGGATCATCAAGATGACCGTATGGCGATGGAGGCAATTCTCCGTGTTGTGCCCTCTGAGATGATTGCCACACTTGCGGTCAAGGAGAGCGCAAAGCAAGCCTGGGATGCGATGAAAGTGATGCGGATCGGCGGTGATCGTGTTCGGAAGGCCACAGCCCAGCAGCTGCGGAAGGAGTTCGAGACCATCTTGTTTCGTGACGGGGAGACTGTCGACGATTTCGCGATGCGTCTCACTAGCCTTGTCACCAATCTCGCCACACTCGGAGAGACGATTGAAGAAACAAAGGTAGTGGAAAAGTATTTAAGAGTCTTACCTAAAAAATTCTCGCAAATAGCTTTGTCCATCGAGACTCTTCTCGACCTCTCGACGTTGTCGCTAGAGGAGGTGGCTGGAAGGCTCAAGGCAGTAGAGGACCGCCTCTATCCAACGGAACATGTGACGACCGGCGGACAATTCCTTCTCACAGAGGAGCAATGGCTCGCCCGACATAAGGAGAAGCAAGCAGGCGTAGGCTCCTCCAAGTCAGGGAAAGGTGAAGGTGAAGCAAAGCAACGCCACAGAGCCCGACGCAAGAAGAAGGGAGGCAGCGGGGCTGACAGAAAATCGGTGAGGGTAAGAACAACTGTCACAACTGTGGGCGGGGTGGACATTGGGCGCGCGATTGCAGGCAACCCAAGAAGGAGCAAGCCAATCTAGCCCAACAGGATGACAAAGAACCTGCACTCCTGATGGCGCAGGAGTGTGCAATTGCCGCCGGTCTCCCTCACAACCAAAACCAATTGGCAATGAGTGGGGGAGCCCAACTATATATTAGGATCAATTTAGAGCTTCCACTGGGCGATGTGGGATAATACCACTTAATATGTTCAACACTCCCCCTCACTTGCGAGGACCTTTGTTAACCTCGACAAGTGGGACCTCGTGCGGACCTAGTTAACCGTCACGGGCATGTTCTAAGAGTGCGGCCAAAACATGCTCAATCACCATCAACCCCAATCATGTTCCAGGCACTGTCCATCTTGACGAGGTGCGCGCTCATGTTTTCCTCGGCACCAACGATGCCAACGATCGACTTAATGGGTGGTATCTAGACACTGGTGCCTCAAATCACATGATAGGGCGGAACGATGTCTTCACCGAGCTCGACCGCGCCGTGGGGGACTCTGTCAGATTTGGAGACGGCTCGGTCACTGAGATTCAGGGGTGCAGCTCCATCATCTTCAATGGGAAGAATGGCGAACATAAGGTGCTCACTGGAGTGTACTACATACCTCGCTTGAAGAACAACATCGCTAGTCTCGGTCAGCTGGACGAGAACGGCTCGAAGGTGCTCATTGAAGACGGCGTGCTTCGGATCTGGGATCAACAACGCCACCTCCTTGCCAAGGTCAATCGCAGCCGAAATTGACTCTATGTGTTGCAACTAGACGTGGCGCGCCCGATCTACCTCTCAGCTCGCCACAATGATGACGCCTGGTTGTGGCACGATCGGTACGGGCACATCAGTTTTGACTCCCTCCGACGTCTTGCTCAACACGAAATGGTGAGAGGCCTACCCAAACTCGAGCATGTCGAACAACTCTGTGATGTCTGCGTCATAACAAAACATCGGCGTACTCCCTTCCCGAGGCATGCTAGGTTCCGAGCTGAGGAGCGGCTTGACTTTGTCCATGGAGATTTGTGTGGTCCCATTTCGCCAGAGACACCTGGAGGCCGACGCTATTTCCTGCTGATGGTTGACGATTGCACAAGGTACATGTGGGTTGCTTTTCTGTCGGCAAAGAACGAGGCTCCAGAGGCAATCCAACGGATCCAGAAAGCAGCTAAAGTAGAGACCGGACGAAAGCTGCGCGTCCTTCGCACCGACAATGGTGGCGAGTTCACAACTGCCGAGTTCACGAAGTACTGTGCGGAAGAGGGAGTTCAACGACACTTCTCTACACCCTATTCGCCGCAACAAAACGGAGTCGTCGAGTGGCGCAATCAAACCATTGTCTCCACTGTCAGGGCCCTGTTGAAGCAAAGGGCTTTGCCGGCTGAATTTTGGGCAGAGGCGGTAAGCACAGCAGTGTACCTGCTCAATCACGCTTCCACTAAGAGCCTAGACGGTCTGACGCCTTTTGAGGCATGGTACGGACACAAACCAGCAGTGCACTACTTCCGAGCCTTCGGGTGCATCGCTTTCGTAAAAGAGGTACGACCCCACCTCCAAAAACTGGCTGATCGGAGTACTCCCATGGTCTTCATCGGCTATGACGAAGGCAAGAAGGCATATCGTGTCTTTGATCCAGCGACCAAGCGAGTCCGAGTGACACGAGACATTGTGTTCGACGAGAGTAAAGGATGGGACTGGGATGCAAAAGATGAAGACAAAGCTCATCGTGCAAGCGATTTCACCGTGTCCTACACCGTCCAAGAGGAGTTCATCCTCTCTCTATAGTTTTATTCTTTTAATGCTAGCTCCACCTTTGAAGTAGGCTTAAAACACCATGAGGGAATCAGAAACTCCACCTTCTGCACACAACAAGGAGAGCATCAGAACCAAATTAGATTGTCAAGATCTTATCATGTGCACTGCGGTAAGCCACAGGTTCTCTATACTCAAGAGTCAGAAAGTTAAATATGACTAAGATGGAAAATTATTTGACCAATGTGATACATCAGTATTAATCTTCTCTCTATGAGTTTCTTGTGAATGTAAAGTTTGGTGCATCTGATCATGATGATTAATCCACTCGAAAGCAGTGACACAGAAGGAGCTAAATCATGTTTTTGTATCTCCTCGGTTTCATATAATCTCTAGTGAAAGATGCTCAATACATTGGTATTAATACACAGAAGGGCACTACACAGCAAGACTTGCTGCAACATAATGTTGGCAGCTCAATACACGACTTGTGGCTCAAACTCAGCGAAATCCATTGATCCAGACTCAACTGGTGGCATGAGATAGGCAGCCAATAGCTCATTCGCTAGAGCTGCCACGAGGGGAATCCTCTTCAAGTTCTTCACCAAGGGCATGTCTTGTGTCTCACCAATTGCCACCAATTTCTGGTTTATGTCTGCCATGCGGTCCAACTTCCTCTTGAATTCTGGGTTCTCAACATCTAGGACAGCCGGGAATATCCTGGCAGTCGTGCGGTTTGTCTAATCGAAAAAACAACTAAGTCATCATACTGAAGATCCAAACTGAACAACAATAATTATGGTATGAGCATATGGCATTACCTCAATGATGACATGCATATCGAATTCTTTGGTGTCGAGTCCAATGCCTTCGTAGAAGGCTGTGCGCTGGGTGTCATTGAGATACATTGTGACATACACCTGCATTACAACATTGTTAATAATCTTCATCGTCAGTACTCTGTAGACCAACAGGGACATCTAGCTTTGCTGGTAACTTACTGATAGGCAGAAAAATCTAGACCACAACTTTGCTTTCCAGTCATTCAGGAACTGAGGCTGTGCCTTCATCAACGCAGAGAAGAAATCACCGTGTCTGTTCTCATCCTGGCACCAGTTCTCAAAGTACTTAAATATCGGGTAGCATTGGTACTCAGGGTTGTTCTTGAGATGCCTGTAGATGGTGATATATCTCCAGTACCCAATTTTCTCAGACAGGTATGTTGCATAGAAAATGAATTTTGGCTTGAAGAATGTATACTTCCTAGCCTTGGTCAAGAAACCCAAGTCCAATGCCAGGTTGAAATCAGATAAACCCTTGTTCAAGAACCTTCACAAACCAAACAAAGCTGTCAGCTGGTAGTCCAGAGTATTTACTGATTGACAAGACGAATCAAATTAAAGACACATCACACTAGAGAACCTATTAAGAACCATTGAAGCAAAAGTTCCAGTAAAGGCATCTGATAAGAATTTGAGGAAAATTTCATGCAAGAAACGAAACCGGGTAAGATAAGTTTGCATACCCAGCATGCCTGGCTTCATCCCTGGACATAAGCGAAAAAATCTCAGCAACGACCGGATTAGTTTTCTGAAACAACCATAGCTCATAATGGTTAGGGATTCAGACACAACAAGTTAAATGTGGCGCACAATCAAGATGAGAATCAACACAGAGATGCTTCAGAAACTGCAAGTGCAAATTGCAAGCATATGACTGTTGTAGCAAAATGCAATGTCAGATAGAATTGGATTCTCTACCTTGAGCCTCCTTCCGAGTTCCTTGTACAGCAAAAAGCCGGAAAACTCGGCGGTGCAGGACCTCTCCAAAAACTCGACAAAAATCTGTCTGAGCGGACCCTGCAGTTTATCAGCAGCTTCCTTGAACTCATTGTTCCTGACAAAATGCTTCTGGTTGTAATCAGTCTTAAACTCCTGCAGCAGCGCCTCAAACTCAGCCTCGTTCAGATTCTTATTAATCTCGGTGTTGAAAAGCATCTCCATCTCATCAAAGTCCGTGGTGTAGAACCTGGGCGCCAGCAGGGTCTCCTTGATTGCGCCCTTGGGTCCTTTCTTGGACGGTGGCGCTGTGGCGGCCGTGGATGACATTTTGACGGCGGAGAGCCTGGGGGGGCGGGCCAAGGTGGGAAATTTTGGAGTTGGGGAGGCGGCGAATTTGGAGATGGGTTTTACCATCATCGCCATTTCTGCTGCCATTTTTGGCCAGCGGGAGATTGAGATTGGAGCAGAGAGACGAGCTGGAGAGTGGAGTGAATAAGGGCGTGTTTGGGGGGTTTAATATTCGCTCAACAGTGATGTGATTAGATTTTTTATCTCATCCAACGAAATCCATTCGGTTAATGAGATTATGACACGTGGTGAGAGGTTTTGCAGGTTGATGATTGGCCGTGGAGCCGCCACGTGGAGTGAGCGAGGTTTCGCAAACTTGGCGAAATGATTTATAACATGAGGCAGATAAATTGGATAGAAGAGAGAAAGACGTTGTCAAACAATTCAGAGAATTTTGAAATTCAAAAAGATGGATTCTCTTTAGGATTTGTGTTCTTTGTGCAGTCAAAAAGCTCTATAAACTTCATGCAATTATTGGAATTTACTGAAAATTGGCCCCGAGCATGCAATTTTTTCTCTATCCGAATATAAACTCTCTCAAATGTCTCCTTCCAAAAAAAAGTTTATAAAAATGTCCTATTTTTGGAAATCGTCGTTTTAAACTACGATTAGATTATGCTCAGTCACTGTTTGAAACGGACATTGGATTGAAAGCGGATAGCCTGCTAGCGAGACAGTCAAGTTAGTATACAAGTGGACAAACACAAGTTTGAAACTGGCGTTGAATTAGAATGGGCAGCCTGCTAATGAGACAGATAAATCAGACCGCCATTTCAAAGAGAGTTGGTGTTTATAATCTAGCACTAGTGTTAAGGCTAATTGCGGTTTAAAATTGACGTTGGATTATAAACACCAACTGCCATGTAAAACGGATGTCTGCCTCATTCCGGTTCTAGTTTTAAATTGGTGTTTGTCCAAATGTGTGCTGATTTGGCTGCTCCATTTCCAATTCAGCGCCAGCAGGGTCGGCTAAGGCCCAGTACAAATGGATCAATTGCACTGGGCCCCCAATTTTCCCAAGGCCACTAAATTCCCTCAGCAGTCAACCCAACCAATTTTCTCCAAATGACTTAACCTAATATAAGCACGGGGAAGTGACGTAGCAACTCAACAGAGAAGATGCAGAGCCGCAGAAGCACGCGCATGAGGCTCGAGCTGCTCGAGGTACAAGATCTGATTTCAGAGGCTCGACATAGCGACGATTTCATACAACATCAGAGTTCGAGGTACAACTCTAAGCCCTGTACAGTACAGGGCCCCCAAATTTTGTGAGCCGGCCCTGAGCGTCAGTTTCACACAGCGGCTGAGTATAGTATAACCAATCGTCATTTGAAATGACGGTTTCCAAAAAATAGGCCATTGATAGGAAAAAAATTTCATTTACTCATAATTTACAACAACAAATTTAATTCATAACTTATTTTAATATACTCTTCATTTTGTAAATAGATTTAAAATTGACACACACGAAAGACGAAACCACATATAAATTCAAATTCAAGTCAAATTCATTGATTTGCAACTCACTACTTTATCACTTTTATATCATTATAATATGATAAATTTGTATTAAATCAGTATTTACTATACAAATATACTAAATATTTTATTTATAATTTTACTTATTATTTTGGCAAAAAAATATATATTAATGAATGAAATCTTTTAAATATATTATTTTAGTGTAGAGAGTTATTTATAACTCGGAAATATGTATGTTTGAAGTGTTGAATTGCAAAAGTCGATAACTTAATTATTGAAAATGAATAAGTACTTGGTTTCTACATTCTTTTTGGTCTCTGTCTCAGTATACTTCTGACTATAAAGATGTGAATTATTTATCTAACGCTGAAATTATATATATGGAAATAATCACTGTCTACACTTTTATTTTCGTTAAAAATTAATTGCTTATCATTGTTCAATCATTTCGAGAATAACTAGGCAAAGGCTACATCCTGATAAGCCGAAGAGTTTTTTGAAATTGGAGTGATTTTTTTGTTGGATGTACATCTTGTATACTATCAATAAAGAATAAAGAATCGTCATTTTTTGTGTTGAAAAATCTTAGGGATATGTGACAAATATTAGTTGATATGTAAGAGCTACCAAATGGTTGATACATAAACCATGTCCACACAAAAAATCACATTTTAAAATAGGGCTTTGAATTTTAAATATTGTGTGCTAATTACTTTTAAATATTGTCTACGTTTTTTTTTTTTGTTTTTAATTTCAGCTATGCATTTTTTATCGTATTACTTGAACTCGAAATGTACTTTCTGTTAATGTATGCTATGGCTTCTTATTAACTAAAAAGTGACATAATTAACTATGATGCTTTCACGAGTAAAGGCATCCGTCGTCCCGACGGTTCGGTTCGAAAAAATTAAAAATCAAATCAAATTATTAGTCATCTCTTTTTAAAATATGAAACTGTAAACCGAACGATTTTTTAAAATATAAAACCGATTGGACGTAAATCCTATTCTGTTATAGTAATAGATAGATACATGATAGGTCTCAAATTTTATTTTGCGCGAGGCCTAAAAATAAAATTGTTTGGGCCAGCTAGCCAGCCAGCCCCTGAGGAACAGAACACCGTGTCAGAAACAAAACAGTTGTCATTAGTTATCAGGACACGGCAAAGAGGTTAAACTGAATAAATGAGATTCACTAGCGAGAAAGAGTGTTGTAAGACGTATTGCAATATCTCTGAAGGAGCCAAGGAGGCTTCAACCCAAAATGAAAGAAGAAAGCATGACAGGAAAAATCTACAGGTTAAAAAAACCCTAACCAAAGTCTTAAAACACACAAGACGCTTCTTACAAAACAGCAAAACTGCCGTGTCCATCTTCTTACCGTTTCATTCTCAAGAATCAACATATACACAATCACAAGTAACTCAACTTCGACCACACATGGTGGAGCGGAACCTGGAAGCTGGAAACACGATGATGCTCATTGCACAAACCTGCTGGAAGAGAAAAAAAAGGAATGAGTTGGGGGGCATTCGTGTTCTGTAGGTGAACAGAATTCACAATCCAGCAGACTAGTCTACTTCAAAGTTCAAATAGACAAAGGCTATTCATGTGCGTGTTGTACCCTAACTTGGATATGTGGGCTAGTAGTCAGAGCCTTTGAAGTGCGCCTTAACATCTAGGGATGAAACACAAATTAACACCGAATGCAATGACTTAGGAGGAAGTGGACTACTCTCAGATATGAGGAACCTTATACGAAAAGTGGGTACCTTCACTATTGATCCGCCGATGAGGGTGCTCGAGGGGAGCTGCTTGCTCTTCTGCTTGCATTCATATTTCTGGGCGCAGCGTCAGATTCACTTCCTGCAGTTGATTGTCTTACAGATTTAGTGTCACTCTCTGCCACTGATTGGCGTACAGATCCTTTTCCCTCATCATCGCTAAACAAGAAATCAAAAGCAGTTTTTCCATCAACATCACCAAACTTTATGCCGTCTTCCAGGCCATCATAATCCAAGTTTCGCAATATTTCCGGAAGTGAATAGCTGCTCTCTTCACCACCTTTAACCCCCATCTCAATGTCAATCTTCTCTTTCGGGGCAGCCAGGTCTCCCCCAATATTGGGTGTGGCTGATCCTGCAAATCCAGTGTCCATGTCTGGCACAAACGACCTAAAATGGTTTTGTGACGGTGGTAGCCTGGTGAAGAAGGCTTCCTCAATGTTGGCCAGCACTCCCTTACTAAAAGGATTATCCTTCTTGTCATACCGGTACCGGAAGTTTTCATAAGTAGTCTGTATGAAAAGTCGGCAGTGTATAAATAGGAATAAAAACAACTTCAGGAATACGCCAGATTATATCAATATGGTAATTATAAATGCATCTGCACTATGTCTTGCCAAAGGGATGTCATACATAAAAGATAAAACCCATTGATATTTAAAGAAGATTACTGGATGGCATAAAAAAACTGAAGGACAACTTCCATAATATCTTAAGAACGATGCATTACCTGGTTCGTGCAGATCAAATAGGAATGGAAGCAGGTGAGCCCACCCACAAACCAGACAGAGATGAAGCAGTACACGATCAAAAAATCTGAAATAAAATCATGTTCCAGAGCTCTCCAAGCTGTGCCGTATTTGTCGGCATCAATACTAATGATGACACATGACATCACTAGAACATACATGCACAATATGGTCGATGTTGAAATAAACATGAAGAAGAATCGATAATTTCTCTGCAGGCAGGAAAAGCCAGCGAATTATGAATTTTCAATACTGAAACAGGTAAAATGTACCTAAGAAATGAATAATAAAACCATGGAATTGTGTACCAAGTCCCCAAACTTTAAAATGCCAAATGAATGATGATATTTGAAACTAAGTGGTATATGATAAAAAATATGGAAAAAAGTCTCACAATTCCAATGCACTGGCCCACCCACGGACAGTGATGATCGAATTTCTGGACGCAGTTGTTACAAATGGAGCAATGAGACGCACGAAGAGGGCGATAAAGCAAACAGGTGTCACAATACTTCACTTTTACTATATGGCCATTCACTACCACATCTTTTGTTCGAGGTAGTCTCAAGTGAGGTGTTCTACCACTGACCCATTCCATAGAAGGGGTATTAGAATCCAACATTTCATCTGTTTCTGGAGGCGTTAAGTTTCTAGGAACAATTCCAGGATCTCCACCAGATGTCAGTAACAGAAACATCAAATCCTGAGATATTAAGAATCCGTGTATAATTCTCAGAGTAGATTTCAATACATAATACGATGCCAATAATGTAAGTAGATCAAAGTTCATATACAAGAGATGAATTCATCAAGTAAGTACACATACCAAGAGGGCAAGACCCACTCCCAGAGCGAGTATAGGATACCAATTACTGAAATGCAAAGCGTCGTGATGTATCCTCCAGTATACTTTGATGCAGAAGGCCAATGACGGCCCTGCAATCAGGAAAATGGATAGAAATAGAGACGCAACATCAGGGCCAAAGATCAGCCGTCCACCACAAAAGAATTTCTGGAACCAACCAAAACAAGAAGGAGAATTAAGTATAAATTTGATGGATCGTTCTACACAACTTCATAGAAGCCATACCACAACAGAGTCACATCATCAATAATGAATGCACATGTACAGGAACGAATAGAAAAAATAAAAACAAAACCTGAGCTAAAGAACCTGAGCTGTCTATTACATGCTGGGTATTCAAATTACAGTCAAATAACCATACAACAAAATTTAAAATTAATTTGAGAACAAATGTCCAAACCAAGGGGTGGCTCAGGAAACTAGCAGCGAAAAAAATACCTCTGGTATTCACGACTAGACAGATGCAACACTAAAATTGCCTTCACTCTTCAGTCACATGTAGTAAATCACAATATCTACACAAGTATCTCAAATCAAATCCATTTATTTTTTTTCCGTAGCACCTGAGGCTAAAACTCAACATCAGGGTACTAAAAGGTCTCATGTAACCATCCGCTACAGAATTTACACCACCACACCACATACCTGAGAACACGATAACCATACTAAAACTCGTACAATCAAATAGGAATAACAGGAAACATAGTAAATCTTTCAAGATGAAATAGGTGCATATAAACAAACCCAATTCACGAAACATATTGTAAAATCCAGATTTACGGAAAAGAACATAACTTGACAGCATGTTGTGATGAGAGAGAGACTTACATTGCTTCCTCTCCAAACTTGATAGAGCCTTCTAGGTTTATAAGTGTCAGACATTCCAACTGAAAAGGCTAAATCAGAAACTTATAGAACCAAAGAAGCCTGGAACTCCTCCAATCCCAAGCATCAAAATTTCATCAAACAGTTTGCGGGCAATCCAATCAAGCGGCGTTTCTCAGGTGAAACAACGACGATCCGATAAGTCAGGCAAATGGGTTCTTATTTACAAAGACATCGAGTTGGAGAGAGATGGAAATGGAGATAGAGAGAGCAGGATGGTTTTGATCTGGGTCGGATTCAACACCACCTGCCTCTTTCTTCGAATCTGCTTCCGCTCAACGAGGAAAGATATTTAATAATAAGGTGGTGGTAATCTGTGAGACGGATTGTACCAAGCAAAGATCGATGATTGAAAGAATTTGGTTTCCTGACAAATTGTGAAGCTTGGCTCCCCCTCTCTCTCTCTCCTCTGCCGAAACGGACAACGGTGATCGTTGGCGGAGACAGCTAACCGCTTTCGTTTTGTAATTTACAAATTGTATTATTTATATTTAATCTAATCTCATTTAATTATCTATCAAAATTAATCACCTTTATTATTATTAACAGCCATGATTATGATAATGTAAACATAGACAAACGTGCTGTCACTCACTGTTGTAAAGATCATGCCATGAGTTTTCTTTTTCCTTTTTCATCAATTTTTTATATAAAAAGAATTAATAAAAGAAGCCCTGAAATATATGAGGGAAAGGAACAATGTGGGGGAGACTAATGTCCATGTGTTGGTTTGGAGGTAGCTGTAGCCGGTTTGCTGTACTGCAGTTGGCATTTGGCTACTTCTCAATCAAACCAAATTAAATTATCAACAAAACAGCTTATGAAAATAAAAAAGGATTTGCCGGGCAAGGCCCCAATATTCGACAAAATTCCATCAGATATGCAGGGTTGACTCTCAGCTGCAAACACATTATATTAAGTTTGATGACTTTCTTGTTTGACAGATAACACCAGCAGTGGTGCTGCCTGAAGGTCAGGCCTTGAAGTCGCATAAATTAACCCTGCGCTTTGATCACCGGAAAACATCATAAGGAGGGCAGACAGATTGATCTGTGATGTGAATTTGAATGACCCTTGCAAACAACTGGAAAAAGTACACCGAGTGAGTTGCAGTATTGCCACCTAATAGTGGTATATGGTGTTTGCTGAATGAGAACCAAATGCGGGCATGGAAAGGAAGGCCTGTGCGGCATATAACATGTCAATGATTAGAACCAGACGATACATTTTGATTTGGTAACAATTATTTTACAGCTACCTGTGTACCTTTTGTTAAGGAAGCACGTTCGACCGAAATATCAACGGGTACGTACAGCAAAAGCCAGAGCTCCAACACTGCAAATATATGAAAAGCTTTGATGACAAAACCCTGAGTATTATGGATAGAATGGCACTGATGATTAATGTCTAAATGCAATATCAGGTAAAGCTGACTAAGAGTACTGCATATCGCCTCAGATGCTTTTACAAGCGAATTACTAACCACAGACAGCAGGGGGGCCTCCTTGAATTTGTTATGGAACGAAATCGCGAGGGGCTTTGGATTATCCCCAGGGCCTCTAATGAAACCTCTGTTTCAAACATGAACAACTCAGTAAGGCTGGCATGTGTAATACAACAACTACAGAAAACTGAAGACAGAAGTTGAGGAAAATGCGTAATCATGGAAAATATTTAAAAGGAGATGGCAATTAGAATTTACCAAGAGGGTTGAGTGTAAGTTTGTATAGTATCTGTTAACTTAATACTACACAAAATAAACATCTTTTCACCAGGAAGAAACTCACACTAAGGAAACTGAAACCAGAGGTGTCCTTCTAGCATCGTAAATGGCAATTAACCCTTTGTAAAGTTCATCCCCACCTCTGTAAGATACCGCTAATCTTTCCCCAGAAGCATCCCACGCTATCTTCTCAATTTTCTGACTTCAGGAAACAACACCCCACATAGACACAGACAAAATTAAAACAATGTACTCTGTCATTAACCATTAAAAGATATAAAAATAATAGCAATTCCAAATCTACCTGCCCGTCAAGGATGGTATCTCTGGCAATTCGAGTGGCAATAAATGAGCATCTGCAAAGAGATAATCACGAAAACTAAGTTTTGCAGCATAACATTAATAAACCATTTCTTATATCAAGTAGAGTATTGCCTGAAGAATATAATGTGCTATACGACGTGAAAGATAAATTCACATACCCAGTGACGGGGGCTTTGATGCAAAGTGAATGGAGCCCAATGTAGCTGATTCAGAGAAAGCAATCAATATCATATGCCCATCAGGACCCCACATTGCTCCCTGATGACACCACATGATTAACCGTAACATATAAAGCAGCTAATTATATGACACATTTCAAGAGTCGCAATTAAGATTAAGTATAAAAGGCTTTAGCCATAGAACTTACTGTGACAAAGCCGCCAGTTGAAGACCATGGCTCTGATGTCCATGTGTTTGTCTCCCAAAGATAAAATGTTCCATCACTAGTTCGAACATATGAACATGAAACAGAGAATGAGATCAGATTGTATTGGGTCTTGCCATGTAATATTCGTCAAATGCTTACAATTTCGCAGACAAAAAATAATCTCCAGTAGGTGACCATTTTATCACCGATATGCCTCCCAATCCACGGCGAATAGGTGTCCCGATACCTTGCAGTTGGCATCAATGGGATATCAACACAAAGAATATTCAACAAGACATAAAGGAAGTTCACTGAATTACTTAGATTTTGTGCAGCACCCAACAATCAGTAAGAAGTATTTACGGATTATCTCAAATAATTTGCAAAACTAAGGCAAAGAGAAAGCTAACACTAAAATTCAGATGCAAATAAAAAACTAAACTAACCATAAGGAAGCTAACTTGATTTTCACCCATATGAGGATGTACGAGTGTTCTATATTACCTTGAGCAACATCCCATATGGTGAATGAAGAACTCTCATAAGATGCAGATGCCAAATATGTGGAGCTCGTCAAGGGATATTAAACGCATAAGCATTTGCACATCATCAAGAGAAGTAAAAAGAAAAGAACCCAATCTAGTCACAGCACTCTAAGCTCAATTTGGTTTAGGGAAAGTTATAAGGAAAGAAAAATGTGAGGGAATATGAATTCCTTATTTTCTTCATTTAATTTCTCTTGTTTGTTTAGGAGTGGAAACTTCTAAGAAAAATGTCAAAACACACTATAATTGGACCAGACTTTTCTTCTAATTTTTTTTCTTCACATTTTCCATGTGAACAAACAAACATAGAATTCCTCTCATTTTCCACTCACATTTTCTTTTCCCTCCCATTTTCCTTAAACAAAACACAGCCCAAGTGCTTTTAAATTGTTTCATAAACATAGGCACAAGATAAATACCAATAAAAAGGATATATTCCGTTTGGGCTCCAGGCAAGTGCACTGATATGTTCGTCACTGGGACTGCGAAGAAAGTCAATTAAAGTCCAACGGGTTCCGGATCCTCTTGAAGGACTTCCCAAGAATGATGAAACCCCAGATCTCACAGATGCTGTGTTGCCTAGGTATGAAGCAGCCCAGATACAAATCCCACCCCTGAATGCAAACTCATTACTACACGTTGAAACACTCGCAGTACATATGAAAATCCGTAATCCAAAAACAGTTTATGAAATGAAAGACAATACTATTACAAGACTCACTTGCATGCCACGGCAAGAGTCTTCCCGCCATTTGGTCTCCACTCAATAACTTTAACATGTCTTTGGAAATCATTAACCAATATGGATGTTTCCTTTCCATCTTACATAGACAAAAAAAAAATCTGATTAATTGAAAATATCAGAATTAGCCCCTTCTATAATTGCTTGTGATAAAACTGCAAAACTTCACCGTATTTCTCATCTACTAACCAGAATCCTCATAATCATGAATGGCAACCTGATGCGAGCCAGATACAAATGCTAAAATATGCTTATGCTGGTGCCAGCTTATTCTATGAAGATCAACTTCTGGTAGGAACTTCTCCTGTCAAAAATAGTTCAATCAAATTAGCTTCTCCTTATCTTAAGTCTTTCAAGTATAGACATTAAAGAAAATAGAAACTCACATCATTGGGATGGAAAAAGCGCTTCAATGTATTACCAATAGCATCCAACAAACTCTTCCTTTCAATAATTTCAGAAGCTGGTTCCTCCACCAAAAACTGATCCGCCTGGAACTGAACCGGACTGAACACCATTCCCTGCAACAACACCTACAGCTTACAGACAATCTCAAACTGAAAAATCAATTACACACTCATAACAAACCACCCCATTACCAGTATTTTCCCATAAGCTTCTTTAGCTCGATCATCCGACAGACTATCAGCAACAACTGCAACCAATCCCGCACACCCACGAAACAAAACTTATCAAACGACCGACAGACGACAAATAGGTCTTTGGAGGCAAGCATGAAAAGGGGCTTACTCAAATCCCTATTGATTTCGCAGACGGTGACCGAGCCAGGGTGCGGAAAAGACGGCATATTCCCGTGGTGGGTTCTCCGAAATTTAGGGCTTCGAAGTGATTTATGAATTTGAAGCGAAGTGGAGTTGCAGAGCCCGCCAGGCCACGTCAGGGTTTTGTAAAAATCCCTCAATTATTTATTTTTCAAAAATACCTTAATTACTCCTTACAACACAATATTTACAACAAAAATGGAACAAGAAGACAAAGTGAAGAGTTAGTGACGAGATGCAATAAATATGCCAACTCCTCCACCCCTTCCAAGCAAACAGTGATTAATAATTTTTATTTTCATTTTCCCATTTTAGTACAAACAAGCAATAAACAGAATTCAGAAAATCAAGTTAAGAAGCGTCTCCAGTTTGTCACAGGGGGTGGGGTGGAGTCATTCTTAAGTGGACTATGTCCATCATGTGGCGGTGTACACGCCCAATGAGGAGGTGCCCGTGATACGTTAAAAGTTAAAATTATACGTGGCGATTTATTATTGGTTGGATATTTTTTTGATTTTTCAACATGCCATGTGGCACCTCCTCATTGGCCGTGTCCACCGCCACGTGATGGACACGGTTTCACCGTGAGTCAGCTCAGCCTCAGAGGTATGAATGAAGCAGTAACAAGACTCTCTTCAGCTAGACAAATTTCAAATCAAATGGCATATAGATTTCCTCTTATGCTAGAAAACGAACCATGCCGCACTGAGTCTGTTTGTGTTGATGATGACTTGTAGCTTGCTTTTCAAGCTTGGTTTCTTCTGTTGGGTTTTCGGTGTTAAAGTTTGCTGCTTTCTCATCCATGCATGCTGCTAAAGTTGGAGGCTTTTTGAGATTCTGGTGAGTTGTTGTAATTGCTGCATCTGCTATTCAGGTTCGATGAAG
>NQLW01000039.1:3807575-3846211 GCA_002312845.1 Kalanchoe fedtschenkoi | reverse complement strand
CTTTGGGTCCTGAAAAGTGTTTTTCCTTGGTCTGGAGTCTGAACCAAACAGATTACTGAAAATACAGACATCTATGATCATTTGTTACAGGATATATAAAAAAATCCTTCTGGTAAGGTATGATGTAGCTGCATGATAATCAACCAGTACAGGAGTAATAAAGTTTCACTTACTATTACATCCTTGGTTGAACTTTAACTGAACCATGACAACCATAATCCAATGAAAATGTTGATGCCCCGAGCCCAAACTGGAGGATGACGGGAGAGGCATTTTTCACTTTAAGCATTTCGTCGAACAATATAAGTGCATACCTTAAGATAGACTCCTTCCCTACATGATTCAGCCAAAACACAAACCCGTCAAATATAAATGCTGAAGAAGCGAGCCTTTTAGCAGAATGTGGAGCAGGGTAGTGGAAAATGGACCGATTGAGGACTCCAGATAGCTCGCCATTTTGGCTCCTCCTGCTGGATGTAACTGAGCAATTCTAACGCAACCCAGAAGCCGACAATTGGCAAACGCCAATTCCATTGATTCCCTTGACTGTGACGAGATATCAATTCAATCGGTAATGGCGCCAGCGCGTTGACGAAATGACGCGGCTTCATAGTAAAACACAATCAGTCTGTTCACACGTCGTCACTCAGCCCACTGTTTGCTTCTGGACTGAATCGCTCTAAGACCGAGTTGACTCACTGCGAGGTTCTATCTTAGAGTAACTCGCTTACAATATAACACTATTTATATATTTTTTATATTAAACTAGGAAAGGTACTCGTCGACACGACATGTTTGGTTCGGTTCGGTTCGAGAAAAATTAAAAGTCAAATAATATCATCGATTTTTTAAAATTTGAAACCGTACCTGAACCATTGACATTTCAAACCGAACCGATCCGTTTCAAACCGAATAATTTTTGAATATTTAAAACCAAACCGAACCGACCGGTTTTAAATCGACATTTCAAACCGGACCGAACCAACCCGTTTCAAACCGAATAATTTTTTAATATTTCAAACCGAACCGAACCGACCGGTTTCTAATCGAATCGAATCGGTTCGGTTCGAGAGGGCAACAGACGCCATAATGTTATCAATTTTTAAAGTTTATTAATTAATTCATTATGTGTGATTATTTATTTATATTTTTTCTTGATATTTATAAATGAAATATTACATAATTAAAAATTTACATCAAATAAAAATAAGAATATAATAAAAAAATCCATAATTATGTGATGATTATTATATATTAACTTAACAATTATTTTCTAAATACAAGGAAAATACTTAAATGTTTAATTATTAGTATGAACTCGGCTTGTAATTTAAAAAGCTATATAAAAGCCCAGCACAATCAAAATTCTATTGAATATGTGGTCTTTATATCTATGTTCTAAAAAGCGCTAGGCGGTGTTAGGGGGTAAGCACAACACCTAGAGAATAATTGGCTAGACGGGGATTAATCGAAACGATTAATCGGATAATTATTCAGAATTATATCAATTAATTATAAACATATATGTTCAAAAACTATTAGTTTAATAAATAATTAAGTCTGGAACAATTAATCGGCTGGACGTAACATTTCAATATCGTCTAGCGATTAATCAGCGATTAATCAATCTGGAACGAAGATTTTTAAAACACTACTTTATATATGAAAAGCATCATCTAAAATATTTGTGATAGTATAAGGAGGCGCTTGATAATTATAAACTTCATTTTATTTTTATGATGTGCGTAAATTGTGTGATGCAGTGATATGTCCGAAAAATATGAACATTTTTTCATATTGAGATGAAACTACCAAATAAAATTGAAATTCCGGAATAAAATTTACTCTGATGGAGTAACTTAGAGAAGAGTTATTTTTGGATGGACATAGTCCATCACGTGATTGTGGACCCTGTCAGTTACGAGTTGTCACATGTTGCATTGAAAAGTCAAAGAGATACGTGACGATCCATTGTTAATTTTAAATTTTTTTAATTTTTTAACACTACATATATCATCCTGTAATTAATGATATGTAGGGACACGTGATGGAGACCATCCAAGAATAACTCCTTCCACGGAGATACTCCGTATTTGCATTACTACTCTTGGTGCTCACTCCACACTGTAAACTCTGGTTAGCTGACATGACTCTTCAATCGTCAAACACATCCAACCCAGCAGTCAACTACATAAAATCAAAATCATAATCATGGTTAATTAATTATCTCTGCAAGCTAGCACACAAATTCTTATATGCTTTGAGAGTAGATACTCTCTCAAGCGACATAGTTTTGAATTTAATCAAAACGATGTCATTTTATTTGATCCTGCACATGTCTTCATTTTGTATTTTACCAGAAAGGCTTTGTTTTACTTGAATTTGATCAAAACGGCATCTTTTTTTGTGTTTAATAATAAAAACGTGTTAAATCCCTTCTTTATCAGAATTGATTGAATATTCACCATAATTACTTATATATTCATCAGAATTGTTCATATATTTATCAGATTATTTTATGGTGTTTATTCAATAGTTTTGCTTCCATATTCATCAGAAATGTCTCGATATTCACAAGAATTGTTTATATATTCATCAAAATTGCTCCTATATTTATCATATTATTTTATATTATATATTCATTATTTTTGCTTCCATATTCAGCAGAATTAATTGAATATTCATCAGAATTGCTTATATACTATTCAGATTATTTTATAGTCTATATTAATTTAATATTAACGAGATTATTCACCAGAATTTATTGGATAATCATCAGAATTGATTGGATATTCACCAGAATTGCGTATATATTCAATCAGATTCGCTCCTATATTTATCAGATTATTTTATGGTCTATATTCGTTACTTTTGCTTCCATATTCATCAGAAATGTCTCGATATTCACCATAATTACTTATATATTCATCATAATAGCTTACATATTTATCAGATTATCTTATGATCTAAATTAACTAATTTTGCTTCTATATTCATAATAAATGCTTCGATATTCACCAGAATTACTTATATATTATTCAGATTATTTTAACCATGGTTAATTAATTATCTCTCCCTGCCAGCACGTACACGCGTCTCCCGAGTCCCGATCAACGCGCTTATAAACCCCCTTTCATTCTTCTCGCCCCCTCACAACTCCACCTTCCTCCCCGACTTCCTCGGCAAGTCTTCCATCAATCAATACTCCACTTCTCACTCCCACCCCACTATCGAAGTCGGTGTTTTACTTTGTAGAGTTTCGATCATGACATCTTCCGAGAATTTAGGGAGTTTCGCAACCTATGAACCGTGGTTGTTTCAATCGGCGCCGCCATACGCCGATTCATGGCTGACGGAGGCCTTCGCGCGCGACACCGAAACGCTAACCAGAGCGCTGCAGAAGACGCTCTCCAGTGACACGAACAACAACTCGGACACCGTCATCACCTCCTCCGATGCCATTTCTCCTTTCCACAAACCCCAGCAGCACACTCCGAGCGGGTCCGGAGTGTCCGGGTCGGATCCGGAAATGGTTGCCTCGGCGCCTCGCAGACGCGCCGCGGCATCAGCTCATGTGACCGCGACAAAGAAGATCACAAAGCGGAAGCCGCGCGCGAGCAAGAAGTGTCAGACGACATTCATAATGGCGGATCCAGTTAACTTTAGGCAGATGGTGCAGCAGGTGACGGGCGTCCGACTCGAAACTTTGCAGCAGCAGCAGCAGATTGTGAAGCCGGAGGCGAAGCGTTTGACGGGGATGGGATTTTCTCTGGGGACGGAAGATGCGTGTTCGTTTTTGGTGGAGCGCAGTGAACAGGTAGGAGGAGGTGAGGCCTCGGGACAGGTGGCATACGGCGATTTGCTGGGTGACGGTAGCGGCGGGTCGGGTCATGGATATGACCGTTACCAGAGCTTCCCGACTCTGGAGTCGTGGCAAGTGATGTGTGATTACTGAGTTAAACTAGGCGTTTTTACGCTACTTGAAGTTGGAGTATATGATGGGTTCGGTGTAAATATTTTTGGGTTAGTACTCCAAGAGTGGATTAGTTGTGTTGTGTAGTAGTATTTAACTGGTGTGGGTTGTGGAAGAGCTATGCTGTTTTCAGTGCCAGTAATTTTCTCGCATCCTTTATATTAATTATCAGATGTTGTCCAGTGTTAACTTTATTTGATTTCAAGGGATTGTTGCTTCATTCATCACTGTTTCAGATGGTGGGGTGTTCGGCCTCTGGTGCTGGTTTTACATATGCTATACAAAATTAAACTGCAGCTCAAGGCAGACTCAAGCCACGAATTATTATGCTTGTTTGATTCTTTAAGACCCAGGTGCGAGGTACTATAACACTGCAGTATCTGTGAACGCCATAGAATTAGAATGAGTCAAATAAGGCATGCTGTACTTATCGTCTCGGATTTTTAAAATAAAATTTATAATTATACTATACAATTAAAAAAAATTTCAAAAGTATTAACTATCATTGTTTATCTAATCGTAAGCTCTGAATTGTCACGATTTTTAAAAAAAGTGTAAGGGAAAAAATTGATTGATTTTGGTTGATGCTTAGGATTAGTTTGTTTGAACACTTAAATATAATTGATCTTATTAAATTTGTTGAGAAGTATTGATGATTGAGTATGAAAAAAACTCATTTTCTTCATGTGCGCAAAATGATATTATTTATTTTGATAACCAAACGACGTAATTTTCTCACAAATCTCTTATAACATATTAGTTTAGAAATATAATGATAAATTTTAATTTAAAAAAATCAGTCCAATTTTTTTTCATCGCATCGTTTTTAGAAATCATGGTAGTTCAGATCGCAATTAGATAAGTGGTGATAGTTCGAAATCCTTTTTGAATTTTATCCCTTATTATTATAAAAGCAAGAGCCATGTGTGTGAAAATAACACTGATTATCGTAAATTAAATATTATTTTCTCAATTAAGTACATACTCAAATCTATGACTTTTCATATTGAATCAGCTCTACTCATAAATAAACTTAGTAAAATTAATTATATTTAAAATTTGATAAAATTAATTATTTTATTTTAAGCAAAATTATTTCTAATTTTATGCAAAACCACCCATATGATAATCAAAACTAATTTTGCTGTAGTGGATATAAATTCAATATAATAGGTAAAAGAAAGGTCATAATCACGTGAGCAGATCACAACAAGAGTCCGGGCGCCCCACTCGATGACGCGTTTTCTGACTTCCTTTATTATTATTATTATTATTTAATTCAGTAGTATATGTTTAGTAATGATTTCGAAGTGGATTTGCACTTGTTTGACGGAGTCAACTTCTTCTTCTTCTGCTAACGCGGGGCTTACGTGTGCATGATGTCAGTCGCTGTAATGAGACCAGGTCAGACACACGTGTCCGGCTGCAGTAGAAGGATTAAAACAAAAGTCGGTGGATGTCCCATCATCTAGTGTCCTACATGTCCCCCGGACCGAGGCATACCCCTAACGCATTTTTAATCCATAAATGTGAAAAGTAGATTTGTATCACACCACCCATAATTTTTGTCATGCCACATCAGTATTTTCATAAATTTTTCACCCATAATTATACAACTCTGCACATGGGACTCATCTGTCATACTATATTTTTTATACTTTTTCATATTAAACTAAATTCTGGTTTATTAAATTTTTTACTATATTGTGAATATTTGTTTGTATTATTTTTTGCGATTTATAAGAAATACAAAATTAGAAATTTTCAGCGTAAGCCCAGCCCAAATTATTGAGATTTATAAAATTAGAAACATTTAAATGCATATAAGCGTAAGCCTAGAAATTTAAAAATACAAAATTAGAAAAATACAATATTGAGATTTATAAACATTTAAATCTAACTCTATACGGCGTTTATTATATGAAAACGCCGCATAAGCCCAACCCAAATTATTTTAAAAATCTTAAATGCATATACGTCGTTTATAACTTAAAAACGCCGTAAAAACATTCAGCAATAACATATACGGCGTTTCTAACCTGAAAACGCCGTATAAACTCTATACCTTATACGGCGTTTTCAGGTTAGAAACGTCGTATATTTTCCATGGAGTGCATCATATGCGTGAAGCGGTATCATGTCAGATGAGCATAAAGGGCCATCAACAATGAAGCTTCATGCCAAGTAAGCTTTATACTCTGACATAAACCTCCCTCATGAACCTCCGTTAAAGATGCCCTAACATCGCAGTACGCTTCATGTTGTGTTTTTTACCGTTATGAAAACTTGAACCTATCTTGGGGCAGAATCCATGTGTGAAACTCCGAACAAAAGATGATGAAAAATGTAACAATAAAAAAATAGAAATTATTTATAGATTTGTTTTTTTGTAATCGGGGCCACAACTCTTTCCGCTCTGATAGTGCACCATGCATGCTTTGAGCTAAATCTTAGGCTATGTTTGATTTAGGCAAAATTTGATGGAAAAGAAAAAGAAAATCTGAGAGAATATGAGAATGGAAGTATATAGGATTATATGGAAAATAAGAATGATAATTTGATTAAAATAAAAAATATTTTACAAGTTTTCCATTATTTTTTTATCTCTTACCAAATATGAAAAAATAGGATAAATTTCATGAAAGAATATACTTTCTCTCCAATTTTTCTTTGCATCAAATTTTTCCTAAATCAAACACCCTTAAACAATCAATTTTCATTTGGGAATTAAAGCTCGCAGTACGTAAACAGAAACTCCACCTTTAACCTGTTTCGTATAGTGACTTATTGTGACTAGAAAATTGTACCTAACAAACCAGAGTCAAACTAGCACAAGTTAGAATTTTTTTTTAAAAAAATATTTTATAAAAACAAATATATGAAAGACATTATCCGAAAATATATAAAAAATAGATCTCAAATGTACTTGTGATCTTTCTTTCAGCTTACACAATTTTGGCGGAGAATACAAATTTTCTTGGAGGAATCATCCAATTTTTTTTGTGTGTAAAAAATTGTATGATTTATTCTATCAAGAAATTAATATTAAAGACAAAAGAAAAGGTAGGCATTGAGGCTGAAATGTTCTAGATAAAAAGAAGGGGAAAAACCCAAAAAGGGCCCTGAACTATCACTACTATCAGATTTCATAGGTTTACCGGTGGAAAATCTAATCGGTAGGCTTTATTTATCGGTTAAAAAATTAGTAGCCGTTAAGTTAACCGGTAAAAAATTTATCGGTTAAATTAGAGATGGTATTACTGGTTGAAGCTAATTTACCTGGTTGGATTGATCCAAACCGGTAAGCCTACCGGTTGGAATAGCTTAGCCGGTAAACCGGCTAGTAAACCGGTCGGTTTATCGGCTAAGCTTGGTTTAGTTGTTAAATTAGTAAGGTTATTTTGGTTTAAATTAATTTTAAGGATTTTACTTAGGTCTAAATTATTTTTATGGATTTTATATTTCTTTAATTGTATATTATATAATATTATATTATATTGGAGTCTAATCTTAATGATTTAATTAATCGGCAATGGTGTAATGGTTATGACAATTAATGATTTAATCGGTAATGGTTATGGCAATTAGGATTACGAGTTTAGGATTTAGAATTTAGAATTTAGTTTAATTTTAAGGATTTACAGATTGAAGAGGATTTTAGGGTTTAATTTTAGGATTGTAGTTTAATTTTAAGAATCCGGTTTAACTAAAATTTAACCAAACCGGTTTAAATTTAAGAACCGGCCAGCCAACCGGCATTCCAGCCGGTAGACTAGCCGGAAAACCGGCTGGTTCAACCTAGCCGGTAGCCTAGCCGGCCGGCCGGGTGGGTTACCGGTTGGGTTGAACCAACCGGTTTTCCGACTGGTCTACCGGCTGGAATGTCGGTTGGCCACGCAGTTCTTAAAATCAGATATGTTTCGCCCGCTATTTTCACCGTTAGGTTAACCGGTAATTATTTTAATCGATAAATAAACCGTAAATTTAACCGGTACCTATTTTAACCGATAATTTAACCGTTAAATTAACCGATATAGTTTTACCGTTTAACAATTAACCGGTAAATATTAACCGGTAAATCATTGAATTTTGGTAGTGTATCACCACTTACCCAATTGCTGTCAGAACTACCATGATTTTCAAAAAGGGTGCAATGAAAAAAAAATTAGACTGATTTTCTAAATTAAAATGTACTATTACATTCCAAACTTAATATTATTATAAGACTTAGATTTGTGTACAAAAATTATGTCATTTGATATTCTCACCTAAAATCTCTTAAAATAAATATTGGCCGAAAACTTACAGAAATGTTGTCACATTTCCGTCAATATTGGCTACTTTCGATCATTTTCTATATATGTGGTGCTTTTCCACAAAAATATTTAAGTACTCTAAAGTTCATTGTAAACTGATGAGAAAATTGATTCTGCTGCTTCCTGCCAGTTTGCAGCCATCTTTCCGCCAACTTTTAAAATTATCATTATTTGCCCGAAAATAGACTAAAAAATAAAAATCAACTTCAGGCGCATGTCTCTTTTCTCACTATTTTCCTCTATCCTCTTATGTTTCCTTCAACTCTAGCCAGCAACTACCCTATGCAAAACCTAATCCCCACGTCTGACTAAAGTCCCTCCGACCACCACCAAGTCCTCCACCTCCATCTGTGTCCAAACCCTAATCCCCCCAAACCTAAACCCTTAATCCTCCAGCTCAAGCCGTGTCACCATCTCCACCTCCAAAACCTACTCTGTCGGCACTCCCACTTCAGGCTATATACCTACTACGACACCTTCACGCCCACTTCCCACCTCCACCGAAATGCATCCCCCCTCCCAATAAGAGTTTGAGTTTTATTTTACGCCATGATTTATATGAATATGTTGATTTTGAGTTTAAAATATGAGCATGAGTTTGAGTTTATACATTCATGTATGAGTATGAATTTTTGAAGAAATCATAATTCATGTTGAGTTTAAACTCACATATTTTTGTTGAGTTTAATAGTTTAATTTGAGTTCAAATTTTATGTAATTGAGTTCAATAATATTTTATAAGAGTGTATACGGTTAGTTATAAGAGGTTTGCAACAATTTGTATATTTTTGTATAAGCTTGTATAATTTGCTATAAATATATTAGCTTGCATGTATTTAGTTAATGAATTGCTTTTGTGTAATTTTCAGTAATGCATCCTTCAGCCCCCATTTAGAAGAAAGGCAAGGCCCTGCGCGGTGAATCACCTACTAATCTAGGACAGAGCTGTCAAAAGATGCCCATGTTCATGAGTTCCATCTCGCTAGGATGTTGTCTTCCTGTGTCACCCTCAGAACCTGATCAGTTGGCATCTCATTGAACTGGCAAGTTGACCAGGGATTTCAGGTCTGTAAGCTCGTTCAGTTCCTCGAGAGACTTTAAGGAAGTGCAGAAGAGGAACCAGCAAAACTAGCTCGTAATGGTTAGCAAATGAGGCTTTGTGGCCCATCACTTTGAGTCTAAGTGCACACATGCCCACGCAAAGGTCATGGTAAAGTTTCTCTGTTCTAGCAATATAATTCATTTCTGTTAAATTTAAATTTACTTTAGAAACTAACTATTGAATTTTTTTTTGCAATGAAGAGGAACTCGCTGAGGAAGGACTTCAAATTGTTCATTTTCTACAAAGCGATGGGGATGATGAAGAATAAGGGTATCGTGGAGCCCGAGGTAGACCACTACATGAGTACATGGTAGGTTCATATGCTTAGTACTTAGTAGATTTGAGTTGTTTCTAGACCAAACTTAGGATATAAAGAACACAAACAAACTTCTTTAGCTATTTCTGAGGTTTTGAAATTAAATTTGGTTCAAAATCTCACAATCAAGTTATAGTGTTGTTTGACATATTTCTATGCCAAGCTTAAAATTTAATGAACACAAACATGTTTAGGCTATTAGTAAACTTTGGTTTTAAATCTCAAAACTCAAGTTATAATGTCATATGAGTTGTTTTTTGACCAAATTTAGGATGTTATGAATACAAACATGTTTCTTAAGCTATTTTTGAGATTTTTAAGCCAAATTTTATTCAAAATCTAAAAAATTAAGTTATAATGTTGTTTGAGATGTTTCTACGCCGGACTTAGGATGTAATGAACACAAACATGCTTCTTAGGCTATTTTCTAAGTTTTTAAGTGAAACTTGGTTCGAAATCTCATATTGTTCAAGTTTTTTCCAGGGCAAACTTACGATTTAATGAACACAAGCATGCCTCTTAAGATGTTTTGAAGTCAAACTTAGTTTGAAACCTTAAAAATCAATTAAAATATTGTATGAGTTGTTTCCAGGCCAAACATAGGAGTAAATGAACATAAACTTGTTTTTTTACATTATTTTTAGCTATAATATTGTTTGAGCTGTTTCAAGCCAAACAAAGAATTTTATAAATACAAACATGCTTCATATTCTAATTTTTAGGTCTTGAAGCCAATCTTGGTCTAAAATCTCAAAAATCAAGTTATAATGTTGTTTGAGTTGTTTGTATGCTAACCTTATTATTTAATAAATACAAACATGCTTTTTAGGCTGCTTTTGAGATTTTAAAGCCAAACTTGGTTTGAAATCATAGAAATCAAGTTATAATGTTATTTAAGTTGTTTCTAGACCAAATTTAGGATTTAACAAAAACAGACTCGCTTTTCTTAGACTATTCTTGAGGGTTTTAAGCCAAACTTGGTTCGAAAACTAAGAAATCAAGTTACATTATTGTTTGAGTTATTTGTAACCTGAACTTAGGGTATAATGAACATAAACATACTTTTTAGGCTATTTTTGAGATGAAGCCAATTTTTATTTGAAATCTCAAAAATCAAGTTAAATGATGTTTGGGTTGTTTCCAAACTTGGGATTTAATGAATGCAAATATACTTCTTAGACTATTTTCGAGATTTTGAATCTAATCAGATTGGAAATCTCAAAAATCAAGTAATAATGTTGTTTGAGTTGTTTATAGCTAAACTTAAGATTTATTTAATACAAAAAGCTTCTCAGTCCAATTTTGAGATCTTTAAGCCAAACTTGGGTCAAAATCTTAAAAGATAAGTTATAATGTTGTTTGAATCGTTTCTTGGCCAAACTTAAGATTTAATGAACACAGACATGCTTCTTAAGATATTTTTTAGGTTTTGAAGTCAAACTTGGTTTGGAATCTAAAAAATCAAGTTCTAATGTTTTAGATGTGTTTTATAGACCAAACTTAATATTTAATAATCACAAACATGATTCTTATGATATTTTTGAGATTTTTAACCCAAACTATGTTCAAAATCTCAAAAATTAAGAATATATTATATTTATATTATTTATTGCGCAATCTTATTTTCTTCTTAATAATAAATATATTTGGAGTTTCATATCTCCGTAAGAGAGATGGATATCCCTCATTCACTTGACTACCATTCCTAGTGAAGAAAGTGAGGAAGTCGGACGATGTCTTCACCGAGTCGTTTCTCTCTCTAAAAATCCCTTTCCTCTAGCTTGTTTCGAAAAATCCCACCAGAGGTGGAGGAGGAGGGTGGGGGCAGGCCCTCATCCCCGCACATCTACCATCCCGCTAGCCCACTGACTTCGACCCCGCTAGTCCACCGGCTCGGACCTCCCCGTTGAGTCTTCCGCTCGGCGAGAGCCCTCGCCGACTAGTCATCTCAGCCATGGAGGCCTGAATCCCCACCTACGGTGGTTTTAGCTGCCCGTGCGTCCAGGTGCCATCTCCCGCTCGATAGGCTCGGCTTGGACCCAATAGTGAAAGTCCAGCTGCCCAAGCCTTACAACCACACTTTTTAGAGGTCCCAGTCAGAGTCCCCTTTCGCCGACGGCTCGGGTAGCGCCCCGCCTCTGTCACCGGCCACCAGAACCATCATTTTGAGAGGCCCCCTACCAACCTCGACACCACCGGTGTCAGCTTGGACCATGCCCTGCCTTCAAGTCGAAAGTCGTAGAACAACCCAACTTCAGATCTCGCCTCCTCTCCTATCACCTAATTTACCGCTTGCTCATCTTGGCGCTCATTCAGTGGTCCTGCTTCCGTGGCTGATAACCCGCCAGCTGGAGCACCGTAAGCCGACCACTAAGGCGCCATGCTCTCCTTCCCAAACTCGATAGTCACAACTTTGTAGTCCCTCGATGTGCGTCCATCTAGTTCGATTGTCCTTCATGACCTGGGGGTGAGGATAGGGAGATGAAGAAATCTGCTCGGCCTTTCGCTCCCCCCATCCAGATCTAGTCGTCTCCTCTACTGGCGTAAAGATTTGGTGTGTTCTAACAGACTGTTTTTCTCTTGTTGGTTTGCAGGTGGCCCCAATCGGCTCTCTCGGCTCCCATCACCGCATCTTGATGCGGCGTTCTCCGATGATGGTTATCTTTTCTGAGCCCCTTTTAAGATCTGAAAAACTTGAAATTCAGCAGGCGGCGGCGCTTCTTTTGAAGCTTGCTTCGGCTGGTCGCTGGTGTCGATGTCACCGGAGTTCTCTTCAGATCTACATATCTGATGGGTAGTCGTCGGCCTCGCCATCTCTTCAAATTCCACGAAAAGATCTCGCCTCGAGGCTCGCCCTTCAGTCCACCACGGAAAGGAGTGCAGAGTGTATCTCCTTGGCTGTCAGGTCCTCGCATGACTGTCGCGTCTGTCTGTCACGCTGCTAGGTCCTCACATGCATGTCATGCAGTCTGTCATGTCTGTAGGCCCTCGTGACACGTGCTCCTCGCGCATGCCGCCGTTGTCTGCCTCATCCCCTTTCTACGGGACGGACCGTTGAATGATATCAGGCACACCCAGATCCTTTGGATCTTCTTTAGGCTCTATGAGCCCCAACTTGTAGGTTCATTGAACCACCATCATGTAGGCTTCGCTAAAATCCCCTCAAGACTTTTATTAATAAAAAATATTTTTAAAAAAGACTACTTGCTACTGTCTGAGCACAAAGAGTTACTAGTTCTAGGAGATGGTCGGGGACCCAGGGGTCCTCAACTCTATTATTCACGCAACAGAGTTTTCAGACTATGGAAACATATCCAAATTGGAAGGCTTGCATTGCTGAGGAGGCCAAAGTAGTGAGAGCTCAGGCCAGAACGGTTAGAGAGCGTGCCGACACATTCAGACTGAACAAAGCAGTCATGCGAGCCCAGTTGAGCCAGTTGGTGGAGATACTAACGCGACTCGTACTCGATGGATCAGAACTTTCTAGAGTCGAGCCGCTGAGGAATTCTCACCGATCCCATTGATCTTTAAGTATTAGCTTATTTTTAAATATTCTAGTACATGATATTTGTAAATTAATTATGATTCATTTTATATATTTTTTGAAATGTTACGATTGTGTCTTGTGAACGAAGCGAATCAGAGATATATGGTTTTAATGTATTAATGTTGTAAATTATTTAATATTTATAAAAATTTAATTTTTTTAAAATAAATAGTCGGAAACTCGCAAAAAATTATGAAGGTGTCGGTCATCACATTTATGTTGGTAGTGCCATCCATGATGATTGAGTACAACATGCTAATGGAGATTTGAAAGAAGAGGACGATAAGCAATAGGATGAGAGATATTGATAGTTATGAATAAACTACAAGTAAGCTAAAGATGCGAGATTCATGGATGTGTACATCACGAAAATTTTGATAAGTGAAAATGAATGGAGAAGGGGAAGAGATTTAATATTGATTTGAGAGAAAAAAATAAGAGTGTAGCCGTGGAAAAAATAAGGGAAAAAAAAACTGAAAGGGTCCTACACTACTACTACTTCCTCAATTACAGTTCAAACTATTTGAATTGTTGAAACGAGCGCGGTGAAAAAAAAATCAGACTAATTTAGAATGTTGTTTAAGATCAATTGGTGTGATTCAGTTAATATAATTGATCTTACTAAATTTATTGAGAATAGTGATTGATTGAGTTGAAAATATGTCATTTTATTTACAAATTCATTTAATGAGAGCAAACAATGCAATGTTTTGCGCATAAATTTATTTATTATAATAATATCAGTTTAGTAATTGTAAGTTTTATTTATAAAATCAGTCTAAATTTTTTCTTATCTTTTTTCAATAAATCAGATTGTTTGAATCGTAATTGAGAAAGTAATGATAGTTCAAAATTATTTTTAAATATTTTCTCAAAAAAAAAAGGAGAATGAACGATGATGGAGGAGAGAGATTACAAAAGACAGAGGAGCAATCCTAAATACCCGAAAAAGAAATGTGGCAAAACAAACAAGTAAAAGAAGTAAAAGAAGCAAAAGCATGAGCAATTCACCATGAAAGAGCCATCAAATTGGTGGCTTAATAATTGAAAGGGGAAAATGAATAAGGTTCCGAACTATCGTCATTTACCTAATTATGGTTAGAATTATTTAAATATTTAAAAGGGGATAAAAAAGTTTTTCAATAATTTAAAATGTCACATTAGATTTGATGCATTAAATACAATTAATCTTATCAAATTTATTCAGTAATAGAGTCGATTTAACATGAAATTCATGAGTTTCTTAGTGTAAACAAAACGATATTGTTTAATTTCATGACAAAACAATGTAGTTTTGGGACAATGATATAAATCATATAGAAATATTAGTTAAAGAATGTTATTGTAAATTTTAATTTAAAAAATTAGTCAATTTTTTTTGTCATAGTTAGATATTTGATCGTAATTCGATAAATGCAAGAACCAATTTAGAATTTTTCTCTAATTGAAAAAGACCATTTCTTGCCACTTTCACTACCACATATGACACAAGAAATGGGCTGATTATTGGGCCTACGTGAGGCCCAAAGAAGATCGGTTCACGTCGAAATCGGTGTGCTCTTTTTATTTTCTTGCATTTCCAAGTTACTCACGACTTCCAGGTGGTCGTCACTCCCGCTGTCGAAATCCCGGACGAGTAAAAATGGCCCGGAATAACGACCTCTCCGACGACGAGTGTACGCGTCTTCGATTTCGTTAGCTTCTGGTCGGTTTACAGTGGTGATTCAGTTTTCATGGGGTTGATTTGTGTTTCGCAGACGAGAATGAGGTAGATGACGAACGCGAGCCTGAGGGAGAAGAAGTTGAAGAACGCGACGAAGATGATGAAGAAGAAGAAGACGGTACTCATTTTTCTTGATTTCTGTTGTTGAATTGGGAAATGTTGATTTGTGAAAGTGAGCCTGAGGTTAGGGAGGAATCGCGAAGGTAGGGTTAGGGTTTTGATTTTGGGGGTTTGTGTATGCTGAACTGTTACGCCTACGGGATTCAGCAATGTACTTCAATTTGGTTTTGGGAATTTCTCCTCTTGCTGTGCCATGCAGCGAGGTTCTTCTCAGTCATTGTAGGGTTATGGTATTGTGTCGGCTTATGCGAATTGAGATGTCATTTTGATCTTTTGCATTCTCAGATGAGGGACAGGATGAGTATGAGAAGGATGGCTTTATTGTTGATGATGTGGATGAGGAAGAAGAAGATCATGATGGAGAGGAAGAACGAGCTGATAGTGATGAGGAGAAGCAAAAGAAAAAGAAAAGAAAGAAGCGGTAATTGTAGCTTCAATGTTGGCACATTTGTCTTGATAAGTTACCATTTAACAGTTTGGTGCTCCACCTGCTTTCTGTGCAGTGAGTCAGAGAAGAATTTTCTTCTTGATGAAGATGACTATGAACTTCTGGAGGACAATAATATCACCGGCTTTCATCGCCCTAAAGTTATTGTTTGCTGCTTTAATGCTTATTCACTTCCAGCATAGTTTTTGTGATAAAGTTATTTGATGTTTTTCTCTTTGTTGTGTTTTAGGAAAGCAAAAAATTCAAGCGCTTGAAGAAAGCTCAAAGGGACAACGATGATGGGCAGTCCGGGTTTTCTGATGAAGAGTTTGGTGGTAGTGGAAAGGGTGGCCGGACAGCTGAAGAAAAGCTCAAACGCAGTTTGTTTGGTGACGATGATGGTATGCTTACGTAAAATATTTGTCATTGTTTTTACTTTGCAGATTAAATTATTAAATGTTACCTAATTGAGATTTCAGCACCGTTGGAAGATCTTGCTGAAGAGGAGGAGCAACCTGAAGAGGACGGGGATCTTGGCGAAGAGGATGAAATGGCTGACTTTATTGTGGATGAAGAAGAGATTGATGAGCATGGAGCCCCTGTTAGGTAAATTTCCATCTTAGATTTGCTATTCTCTATAAATAGCTTTTATGGTCTATACATTATCATTACTCGAGCAGGAGGAGGAAACCTGTCCGGAAAAGATCTAGGCAGGCACCTGGAGTTTCCTCATACGCCTTGCAGGAAGCGCATGAAATATTTGGTGATGTTGATGAGCTACTTCAGCTCCGCAAGCAAGGATTAGATGCTGGGGAATGGAAAGAAAGGCGGCTTGAAGATGAATTTGAACCCTTAGTACTTTCAGAGAAGTACATGACTGAGAAGGATGATCGTATTAGAGAGATTGATATTCCAGAAAGAATGCAGGTTCTGATGCGTGTTTTCAAAAAAAAAAAAATAAAACATTTCGTAATCTGTTCTTTATTTGTTGCATCTATGATGCCTCCTCTGCTATGTTTCTGACTCGGGACTCGCAATTATTGAACTTCTTAGATATCTGAAGAAAGCACCGGTCCTCCTCCTACTGATGAGGGGAGCAGAGCTGCAGAGAGCAATTGGATATATGGTCAACTCATGGTTGCCACAATGCCCTTGCTTAATAAGAGTGTAGAAGACCGTGTTGGGCGCGAGGCGATCCTTCGAGAAGTTGCTCGATTTTTGGAATTGACCCATGTTCAGAAATTAGATGTTAGTTTAATCACAAATACTTAGAATAACAATAATATCGTCATATTAACTTACCTATTGTTTTTGAAGATTTCTCTTTAGTTCTCTACACAGTCATGTATTTCGGATCTCAGGTTCCCTTCATAGCTATGTACCGAAAGGAGGATATTCCAACTTTACTGAAGGATGTTGACCAGTGGGAAGGTGATTATGACAACGTGGATGATGAGAGACAGTCGAAAATGAGATGGCACAAGGTATTTTGAGATGAGTGAACCTTAACACATTTGAATTTGAGATGTAATAAACCTTTTTGTTTTACAGTTGCTTTGGGCAATTCAAGATCTAGATAGAAAGTGGTTGCTTCTTCAGAAGCGGAAAGCTGCTCTTGAGTTATACTACCAGAAGAGATTTGATGAAGAACAGATTCGATTGGAAGATATACATAGGATTGCTCTAAACAAGGAGCTATTCAGATCAATTCAGAATTCGCTTGGAGCTGCTGAATCAGAAAGAGAAGTGGACGATGTAGACATTAAGTTCAATTTACACTTCCCTCCTGGAGAGGTCATTTTGGACGAGGGGCAGTTTAAGAGGCCCAAAAGGAGATCACAATACAGCATCTGCAGCAAGGCCGGTCTCTGGGTGGTCGCTAGTAAGTTTGGATACACTTCTGAAAGATTTGGTTTGCAAATTTCCTTGCAAATAATGGTAAGCCGCCGGACTTAACCTGTAAGCTGTGATTATGTTTCTGTTTCTTCTTGTATATGTCCTGTCCTCCTTTTTCAGAGAACGGATGCGCTAGCAGATCCGAAGGAAACTCCTGAAGAGGTAGCATCAAATTTTACATGTGCAATGTTCTCGACTCCTCAGGATGTCTTGAAAGGGGCTAGGCATATGGTACGAACTTAATTTGTTTTGAATTCCTGTATAGCATTGCATAAAAATTTGTTACTTTATTACCTCCTTACTGCATTGTTTGTTATCCAGGCTTCTATGGAAATAAGTTGTGAACCATGCGTCAGGAAGCATATCCGCAGTATTTTTATGGAAAAGGCTGTTGTGTCTACAACGCCCACTTCTGAAGGAAATGCATCTATAGATGCTTTTCATCAGTTTGCTAGTGTAAAATGGCTGCGTGAAAAACCACTTACAAAATTTAATGATGTCCAGTGGCTCCTTATCCAAAAAGCGGAAGAGGAAAAGCTACTACAAGTCACAATAAAGCTACGTCAAGATGATCTTGATAAACTAGTTAGTGATGCCCACGATCATTATCTAAGTGATGGTGTTAGCAGATCAGCACAGCAGTGGAATGAACAGAGGAAACAGATCCTCCATGATGCCATATTTAACCACTTGTTACCTTTGATGGAGAAAGAAGCAAGATCATTACTGGCTATTCGAGCAAAGAATTGGGTTCTTTCAGATTATGGGAGGGTATTGTGGGAGAAAGTGTCCGTTGCTCCTTATCAGCGGAAGGAAAATGATGTTAGCAATGATGAAGAAGCTGCACCAAGGGTGATGGCTTGCTGTTGGGGACCCGGGAAACCAGCGACGACTTTCGTGATGCTCGACTCATCTGGAGAAGTGCTTGATGTGCTATACACAGGTTCCCTCACTCTAAGATCACAAAACGTTAATGACCAGCAAAGGAAGAAAAATGATCAGCAGCGTGTGTTGAAATTCATGACTGACCACCAGCCCCAAGTGGTGGTTCTTGGTGCTGTGAATTTGTCGTGCACCCGCCTTAAGGATGATATCTATGAGGTCAGATTCCTGGATGGTTTCCTTTGCATTCCATTATTTTCCCTCTTGCTATTCAGAAAGTTTGGCTTTGGGATACACCAGTAGAACTATTGGTCTCTGGTATTCTGAATATGTATTTGTAGCTAGATTGACATCTTCTAAATATAGCTGATGACATCGATAAACATGCTCATGCGTCCTTCAAATTTAAAATTCTTAAGGTATGTGGTTTTGTGCTCCTGTGTGTTTTGGAGTGTAGCATTTTAGGTTCCAACTGCTGATCATTTTGCACATTCCTTCACCAGATCAGATTACGTATTTTAAGTATTTCTACGCGACTCATTATATTTCTGTTTCACCTTCACCAGATCATATTCAAAATGGTGGAAGAAAACCCCAGGGATGTTGGCCATGAGATGGATGGGCTAACTGTTGTGTACGGGGATGAATCACTTCCCCATCTATATGAAAACTCCCGTATTTCCAATGACCAACTTCCAGGACAACCAGGTTAGTGAACCCTTATGCAACGCCAACAAGTATCTTACAAATCAATCTTAATCACATGATTGCTTTTATCTTCTTAGGTATTGTTCTTAATCACATGATTGCTTTTATCTTCTTAGGTATTGTTAAGCGTGCTGTGGCCCTTGGGCGCTATCTTCAAAATCCGCTGGCAGTTGTTGCAACAGTATGTGGCCCAGGAAGAGAAGTATTATCATGGAAACTTACTTCCTCTGAAAGTTTTCTCAATCCCGATGAGAAGTACGAAATGATAGAACAGATAATGATTGATGCGACAAATCAAGTGGGCCTGGATGTAAATCTGGCTGCCAGCCATGAATGGTTATTTGCACCGCTGCAATTTATTTCTGGATTGGGACCTCGCAAGGCAGCATCACTTCAGAGATCTCTAGTCCGAACTGGGGCTATTTTCACCAGGAAAGACTTTTTAACTGCACATGGACTTGAAAAAAAAGTGTTCGTCAACGCAGTTGGCTTTTTACGTGTGCGGCGCAGTGGATTGGCTGCTAGTAGCAGTCAATACATTGATTTGTTGGACGACACCAGAATACATCCAGAGTCGTATACTCTTGCTCAGGAGGTGGCCAAAGAGGTGTACAAACATGATGTTCAAGATGATCTAAATGACGATGAAGACATCCTGGAGATTGCTATAGAGCACGTCCGAGAGAGGCCCAACTTAGTAAAGTCCTTTGATGTTCAGGCGTATGCAAGGGATACTAATCGTAAGAATAAAATCCAGACTTTCAATGACATTAAGATGGAATTGATCAATGGGTTTAGGGATTGGCGCAAGCAGCACACAGAACCTAGTGCAGATGAAGAGTTCTACATGATATCAGGTGAAACTGAAGATACTCTTTGTGAAGGAAGGATTGTCCAAGTAAAAGTTCGAAAGGTTCAAGCTCATAGAGCATTCTGCACGCTGGAAAGTGGGTTGACTGGTGTGCTGAATAAAGAAGATTATGCGGATGGGAGGGATGTAGAGCTGAGTGACTTGATAAATGAAGATGATATTCTCACGTGCAAGGTTAAGGGAATTCAGAAAAATAGGTATCAAGTGTTCCTCAGTTGTAGAGAAAGTGACTTGAGAGCTGACAGAAATCAGTACTTAGGAGAGTTGGATCCATATTATCGTGAAGATAAAAGCTGCCTGCAGATTGAACAAGATAAAGCTCGAAAGGAGAAAGAGCTTGCAAAAAAGAATTTCAAGCCCAGGAATATAAAACATCCTCGTTTTGCAAACATAACAGCGGATGAGGCCATGCAGGTAGGCTATGCCATCCCATTTTTATAACATGATGTTGAATTATTTGCATATCGATTTTGAACCTATAAGCTTATTCCCTTACAATTTGTTTTGGTTTTTTTTTCATCAGCCTTGTTTTGTTTACTTTCTGCTTTTTTTTTCCTTCTAAAAGGTATGGGTCTGTAAATGTGTACCTTCTTTGTAACAGCTCTTGGCAAACAAAGATCCTGGTGAAAGCATTATTCGCCCTAGTTCCCGTGGGCCTTCATATTTGACACTAACTCTCAAAGTATATGATGGTGTCTATGCTCACAAAGACATAGTTGAAGGTGGGAAGGAGCACAGAGACATCACTAGCTTATTGGGGATTGGGAAGACATTAAAGATAGGGGAAGACACCTTTGAAGATTTGGATGAGGTCAGGGATTTTCATCTCTTGTTGTATGCAATGGTGCATATCTTGCTGCTAATTGTGGGTCTCTTTTTAACGGTTCTGAAGAGCTCTGTTTGATTGTTTTCCCTCAGGCTTTGTTTTTGTTCTAATTTAGCTAGTATTATTGTCTTTCAATGTAGTTATGGGACCGGTATGTGGATCCTTTGGTTTCTCATTTGAAAGCTATGCTGAGTTATCGCAAGTTCAAAGCAGGAACCAAGTCAGAGGTTGATGAGCTGTTGAAGAATGAGAAAGCAGATAATCCCATGAGAATAGTGTATAGCTTTGGGATTTATCACGAACATCCTGGAACCTTCATTTTAACATACATACGCAGTAGCACCCCGCACCATGAATACATTGGGTTGTATCCTAAAGGGTTCAAATTCCGCAAAAGAATGTTTGAGGACCTCGATCGATTGGTAGCCTACTTCCAGAGGCATATTGATGATCCACAAATTGACTCTGCGCCATCCATCAGGTCAGTTGCTGCGATGGTACCAATGCGTAGCCCTGCACCAGGCAGCTCCGCTGGCAGTGGCTGGGGTGGTACAGGCAATGATGGTGGGTGGGGAGGTCAATCTTTTGATAGGGAGAGATCCTCTACACCAGCTTCTCGAACAGGTAATCCCCTCTTTATGTCATGTAGTTGCACGACATTGTGCTGGACTATTGCAAGGTGCTGGCACGATGAATTCCTTGTGTTAATACTGCTCATTTCGACTAGTTTTGATGGTTTTGTAGGGAGGAATGATAATAGAAATGGCGGTTCTCATGATGGACTCCCACCCAGATATGATGGAGGTGGACGCGGGCGGGGACGCGGAAGAGGGCGAGGCGGCAGGGGAGGTGATAACAATGATAGGTCGGATTCAGGGTATGGCACACCCAAGTGGGACTCCAAAGATGGTGGTGATGGGGGTAGCTGGGGTAGTTTCCCAGGTGCTAAAGTTCAAGAGTCGCCTGGAAAGGAATCGTTCCCTGGTGGGTGGGGCGGCAGCAGTAGCGGTGCAGGAGGTTGGGGGAGTAGTAATACCCACACGGGAGGAGGGAACAGTAATGGTAGTGGGGGCGGGTGGGGCAGTAGCCCAGCTGCTAATAACAATGGTGGAGGCTCGTCCACAGGAGGATGGGGTGGCACTCCAAAAACCAATTCGGCCCAGGCAGGAGGTGGAAGCGGGTGGTGATCTAGTGCCATTTTGGTGGCCGAATATGGCCTAGTTCCATTGCATACGCTATTATGATATGAAAGTATGTAATCAGCCTTTTTGAATGGCACTCAGCTCCCAGTGGTCCGACTGTTCTCCATTGTAGTATTGCATTTGCACACCCCCTTCAAATGTTTAGAACCCCCGGGTGTACATAGCTAGTTTACACTCGAAGTAAACAATTCTCTTTTTTGCCTATAATTGTTCCGTTTGAGGTTGTGCAGGTCGATTTGGAATTTGTTTTTTTTAGTTTGTAAAACGGGCGGCGTTGTTTCTGGATGATGGATGATACTTTTAGTTGCAGGGTTGTGCAGGCTATTCTTGTATTTTCGGATTTTAATTACAGGCTAATTGTGCAGCAAATTTTATTAATCTTTCTACCATTCCATTCTTTTTAATATCACTTATACCATATTTGAAAACAATCACACTTAAAAATGGACTCTTTTCAGAACAAAACTGCACTACAGAACTAATGTGTGACACGATGTCAGTATTCGCGCCGAGTCGAACTCCAACTTGACTCTATTCATTAAAACTGTGATAGAGAACTGGCTCATTAATAAACAAAACTGAGGTTCAAAATTTTTTATTTATTCAAAACAAAATGGCACTGCAATTTTATTACGGATTAAAACCACACTTTATATGCTTCGAAACAGTTTGAAGGCTCGCCATATTCAGATAGCATCAATTGCTTCCCACCAGCATTCTGCTCCCAGATCTTATTTTCAAATGACAACTCTCTCTTCTTCCTCCTCATATCTCTATTTATTGATGCATATATCCCACATCACCCATAAATCTCATAAGATTGCACCGTAAGTATAATTGGACTTTCTCATTCATTATCAATTGATTTTGAGTGTGAAATCAACTTAGTAACAGTACTGCCATCATCAAAACCCATCTCTGGCCTGGCCAACAGCGACCCGCCACAATGCTTCTCAATCTCATCAACTCCGTCAAACCTAAAATCAAACTACTATATATCCTCTTGATAGCTAAAGACATATTTTTCCCAGAAACACTCCAGCTACAATATAGCAACAAAGTCAACTTGATAACCAAGATCCATGCACTACAACCTAAACGTGTCTAGCTTCATCATCTCCGCGACAGTGACAGTCGAAACGCCACATCCGCACACACAGCTGGTTCAAAACTAGAAGACATCTCTTTACCTTAAATTTGTTTGGAAAAACATGAATGAGGTCAGTCCAGGCTTGTGTTTTGTTTAACTGTTTTGCTGCATTTGTATGCTTTGAGATGACCTCCTCCATCTCAGATCGCCATTGACTCATAACGGGCCTGTTAACAGATTGGTGGGTTTCAGCGATTTTCGGACTGCGGATTGCGACAGCAGCAGGGATCAAGGAGAGTGGAGTGAAGGCGGCGCTGGCACCTGGGGAGGGTCGAGTGCTCGTCCCTACCGCAGAAGAAGGAGATCAAGCAGCATCTGAAGACTCGGGCGAAGAAGACTCAGTAGTGGGATGTTAAGAGTAAGCTGGGTACTATTAGAGAGAATAGAATATTCTTTAGTTTTTTTTAGGGGAAAAAATATCACACTCATTTTGATTTGATGTTAAAAAATATCACACTCATTTCGATTCAATGTTTAAAATTAATTTGTTTGATTTTTTAAATATAAGTGATCTTATTAAATTTGTTGGAGATTATATATGATTGAGTATGAAAATTTGTTTATGTATAAAAAATAATATTTTTTATTTGATAATCAAACAACGTAATTTTCACACACAAATTTAAGTCTAGTGACAATATTAGTTTACGAGTGTAATGATAAATTTTATTTTAGAAAAGCAGTACAATTTTTATTCATCGCATTCTTTTTAGAAATCATGATAGTTCTGACCGCAATTGAATAAGTGGTGATAGGTCAGGACCATTTTAAGATTTTTCTCTTCAAAAAAAAAAAATTGAAGGTGTCAAAAATAATAATACCCTTATTTTCTTATGTTTATACCAATAAATTTTTTATATATAGAGTCATTTTACTAATTTTATTAATTTCTACTTTTATTCTTACAAATCACTTCTAAATTTGAAAACACCTATATTTCCTTTCTACCCACAAATTTTTTTTTCTCTCTTTCCAAATACTTTCTTTCTATTTCTCTCCAAATTCGGAAACAAAACCTACATGTTTGGCTCGCTTTTCAAACAATTTTGAAGCATATAAAACACAGTTTCAATTTTTTTATTTGTTAAAGAGAACCTCGATTTAATATTGCAGTTTTGTTTCAACTAAATAAACAGTTTTAGTTTATTAAAGAGCCCGTTCTTTATTACGGTTTAGTGAATAATAAAGAAAAGTGAGTGTCCGTACAAATATTGATTTCTCTGGTCTACAAAAATTTTCTCTAATCATTTTTTTTTCTTTACATTTATTCTGATATTTTCTCTCCCTTAAAAAAACTCGAAATAAGAGACTAAAATTTACAAGTGTAAATTTTATTAGAAATTCACATAGCTTTTCGAATAAAGCATGTTTTCTTAAGCTTTGTTCTCAAGTTTTGAGATAATAAAAAAGGAAGAATTCGGAAGGAAAAGAAAAGAAATGAAAAGAAAAGATTTGAAAATAGAGAGAAAAAATAGATGTTACGGAATTTAAAAGAATAAGAATTTAAAAAAGTAAAATTATTTAAATAATCTTACACATAAAAATAAAAATAAAAAAAATTAAAATTAAAAGATATAAAGATACTTTGGTAGGTATACCTTCCAACTCCAACCAAATCCATCCTTAAAAAAACTTATATCATCCTTTTCCCTTCCATTTTTCTCCATTTTCGCATCAGGAAACATTGCCTGAAAGGTGGGTATTTATGGGGAGAAAACTTGCTATGACCGCTTCATTTTACTTCTCCAACTTGCTGCTGGGGTCCATGACGAGCTAAGAGAGACAAAACAGCTAAGTATGAGTATGAGGTGGTGGCTTGTTCACAGAATTTTTGTTGGACCCCCACAGTCCACAAGGATGCAAAACCCTGTCTATTATTCACATCCTCACGCTCTTTTTGTTCAATCCTGATCCTCTTCTTCATCATCATCTTTTATACACCCCTCTATCTCTCTCATTCTTTTTATAATCAGCTGCAGATTTTGATCCTCAATGCCAGGAACCATTCATGTTTCAGGTATCTTTAACTAACCCTGAATGAACCTCTTCAGTACCATTTTTCTGCATAATTCTTTTCGGGGCAGGCCTGAGAGCCATAATTTATCTACTGCAGTTTTGGGTTTCTCCGACCTGCCATCAGCTTCTTCATCATCAGTTTTATTCAAGGGTAAGCCGACTGCGGGCTTCTTGTATTCTCTCATTCTCTACTTGAAATAGTAACTGTGTTTGTATTGACTTCAGTTTTTCCATTTTGATATGTAGTTTCCATGGGGAAACGAGAGTATCAGACTGTGGACAAAGGTGACTTCTCCTTGTAAGTTTCCATCCTTAATGTATCATATAACCCAGCACACTTTGTCTGGAAAATGATGGGCTATTTGCTCAAGTAATGAAGAGTGTGATGCTACTGAACTGTCGCAGCCCGGTAAAGTCCCTTCGCGAGAAGTTAATTGTGGCAGTGTTGGATGATGTTGGAAGCAACATGTCTCAAACAGGTGCATCTGCTTTTCTAACATTACCACTGTATGCCTGCTCCGTAAGTAGTTCTCTTAGAGCCCTGATTTGTTTTCTTTGATTTAGTCTTTGAAGCCATTTTCGTTGTTCAGAATGGTCTATGGGATGATTACTTCAGTCTTGAAGGTGGAGGGCGGGTACATATGAGGTTGCAGTTTGTACTCAGCGATGAAGACCGTACTAAAATCCGAAAGATGGTGAGCACACTTCATTCACACTCTAGTTTGCTGTTCTGTTGGGAAAATCGAAAGTGCAGTTTTATTTATTTTTAGTACTTTGGCAACTGAGATTCATACTTGTTCAAATGTTTCTTGTTGTAGAGAGAATCTGCATTGCAGAAGACCAATAAACAGCTTCTCGTCACTCACCCAGAGTTTGCAAAAACCGTTAGTCTAGATGTTGCTGCTCATAACAACGGAGTTTCAGGTTCGACTGTCGATCTCATAGTAGGGCGTCATAAAGAAAGCAAAAGCATAATGAAAATTGTGTCCACTTCGCTTCAAATCGCCTTACATTTACACCGTTTCTGAAAGGCGTTCAGTTGGTATTTCAACTCGTCATAATGATGGATATGAAGCTGTGCAAGCCAGTCCCGTAGGTGATTCCGTCAGTTTCAGCAACATTCAACCGTCTGTAGATAATAATGACAACAAAGAAGGAGATGCAGTGAGTGAAGGGCAAACATATCCAGTTGAGTCTTGTAGTCGTCTCTCATTCACATTTTCTTGTTCGAGTGTATCTAACCACGGTCTTTATTTCTTAGAATGATAAGGATAGAGGAGCTGAAGAGGCTATGCCCCATTCAACAGCATCAGACGGGCCAGCAATTCATTCAGCCGAAGCAAATGCCCGGGCTTTGGTTGAAAAGCAGAAAGCTAATTTACTCTCTGTCGACAAATCTCTAGGAACCCTATATTCTGAACTTAGTACCTCTACTAGGAAGGGAAAATTATTTATCCCACAAACTGATGATCAAGACGGTACACCTCCGAAGGAGGGACAATTGCGGAAAACTCCTAGTAGTGTCAGAAAGATGATCAGTGCCTTTGAGGGCAACACAACTAAGGTATGTTCAACTTTGTTAAAGCACACCTGCTTTGTTAATCATGGTACTCAGAATTATATGACTCAATCCTCAGTTTTTGGAACAGGATGCAAAACCTCGAAACAAACCGCCCCCACTTAGATCTCCAATGAACAAACTTGGACTTGAGTACCCTTCACCTGATTCTGTAGAAGATGAAGTCATAAATACTGCTACTAAGAAGCTCGCAGAAATGAGTTCGGAGATAGTTGTTAAACCTTCTTTTGTTTCAGAACTGCGGCAAAAGGTCACAGCTAAGAGAAGACAAATAAGTCCGGATGTAGTAGAGATAATTACTATAGCCCCTGGAAAAAACTTAGGTGAAGCCGGTGCTGATGAGTCTGTAAGTGGATCTCGGGAAGAGGAGACAGGTGAATCTGCAGTTGACGCAGTAGACAGATTTGTAGCAATGCCAGTAGAAATCGGAACAGAGGACATGGCTTCTCTTGAAGACGACGAAAAAGTACCAACAATTGAGATAAGGGAATGCATTGATTCAGAAGACACGGAATTGCAAAACATAGGTGTACAATTCGTAGAAGATAAGATGGAATTACTGGCAGTTGAAAAAGACAACTTGAACCCAACACAAGGTGATTCAGATACTAAGTACCAAAACCCTCCTCAAGATCAGATGGAAAGCCTGAATGGTGAAACTGCAAACATTATCAGTGCAACTGAGGCTGGCTGTGACCCTACGAATGATCAAACAGCCACAGTCGATGGAAAATCTCTTGATGATGATCCAACCAAGCAGCTAGTTTTTGATGATGTGCACCTTGACCTACAAGATTCTGATGGCAAATTCATGAAGCGGGTTTGTGTAGAAACGCTTAATTCTGAAGATCCACAATTTGTCAAGTTGGAAAAAGACTCCACCAGAAAACCGGAACCTACAAAGTCCTTGACGGAGTGGCCTCCTACCTGTGTGCCTCCTAGCTCATGGGTTTTTCTAGATGAACCAAGACTTTCATGTATTGCCCCGAGCAGCACACAGCTGATACATTCTGTAGCAGGCTGCAATGTGGGCACAAATATCCATGCTGGAGAGGCATGTCATCGATTTACAAATTTGATCCAAATTTTCTTTAGTAGTTTTTTATGCTGCGAATGAGATCAATACTTGGTTTTCTTACCTCCCATATTTTTTTCAGCATGGCATGCGCAGTTCTAGGAAGCCTAGCCAAGAAAAGAACAGAGAGGAGAAAAAAGTTGATGAACCATCACGGGCTCCTAGCAGTAACGATTCAGCTGGCAGTGGAAACCCCAAGGGGCAGTTTGCGCAGGTAATGAATTTACCCTTGTGGTCACATTTTTATTCTCTCGTCTCAAGCGAATTTTATTTTTAATGAAGTCGTTTTACTCTTCTCCAATAGGCCATCAAAATTGCAATCATGGTAGCCTTTGGAGCACTTGTTTTCTTCTCCAGACAACGCAATCACAGGTAAATAACGGTTCATTATTGATGCTGTTTATAATTTTATTTCTTCGTCTCATTAGCCCATCTGCATTCATTCCTGCTGCAGATAGATCAATCTATGGCAACTGCTTGCTATTCATCCTGCACTCAGTTTATATTCAGATCTCAGAATAGTGAACTCAAAATACTTCTCTCCGGTAATAATCTACAATATAATCTCTACTTTTAATGAGGATGTCATAATCGATTTCGTTACCTGATCAATTACATCTTCAGTTCTTTTGTGCTTCCAATGCATTGAGAGATGAAATATGTAAATTGTTAGAGATGTGGATTAATGGTTACATTTTTGAGCTGGGGCTCAAGATAAAAACACCATGCAATTTATATTACAGTTACACAACATGTAATTATACCATATATAAGCATTGCTCGCATATGGCATGAAATCGGCCTGGTAACTTACATCGCGACACCCTGAGCCCCCGCCGTGTTCTGAAGCCACCATCCATTGACAAGAGCAGCCTTGGAACCTTTTTTATTCAGGAGAGGAAGACATCCTTGGGAGCATATTCAAGTAACAATCCTACATCTTTTTAATCAGTATGTGGTATAGGGGGTGTCAATGGGTCCAGTCCAAGTTCCTTTGGAAAGACCCAGACTCAGATCCATTTTATTTGGGTCCGGACCCAAATTCACAATCAATATTTTAATAAATTATGGATCCAGATTTGTTATTTGGACCCGTTAGACCCAAAATAAATTTTCTAATATTAAATTATCATATAAAATAAATAATAAATATCTGTTTATGTAAATTAAAATTATGAAAAATATATATTTATATTTATATTAATTTTAAAATGAAATTAATTTTTTGAAAATAATTAAATAAAAATAAATTTTATTTTTTAAAAGTAATTCTTTTTAGATTTTTTTTTAAAATTTTTTTATACTTTTAGAATTTATTTTTGATTTTTGTAATTTTTTTATTTTTATAAAAAATTATTTTATTTTAGATTTAAATAAACTAATTATCAAAGAAACCTAAAGAGAAAACATTATAAGGATCCAAATGAATAAAACCTAATGGGTGCAAATGAGTTCAAGATCCAAATGGATAGACTTTAACGGATCCATATACCCAAATGAATAGATCCAAATCTTCAAAAAAAAGAGGTTTGGATCTACCAACCCAATTGACAGTCCTACTGTGGTATACTTTTAGTTCTAGTAGTCGAGCTTCTCCAGGACAAGATAAGCACTTGATCTCAGAAATCTGAATAAAAACAGTAGGCAGCAATTATGAATTTTGTTAGTCATTTATAAAGAATGATGTAATAGGACTTGCAATATGTAATGTAATGGGATGTTATAATCATTCATGCGGGCAAAACGAGAGCATCCATTTAGATGGTATTTTCGCTTCAAATGAAGTCGTTTTATAATGTACACACTTCATTCAATTCAATCAATCCAGAATGAACAGTAATTTTTTTAAAAAAAAAAGATTTAAATTTAAGAATTATGAAAATAAAAAAAATTGGATTCAAAAAATTCAAAAAAAATAATTATTAAATAAATTAAGGAAAAATTTAGTTAAAATATTATTTAATTCAGAAAAATTCAAATAAAAAATAAAAAATTTATATTTATGTATGATTTATGTTCATAATATGAATTGAACATGAATCGCTATGGTCTTGAGTTTTGTCTAATAACCCCAAGATCTTGGGTTCAAGCTCTATTGGTACCGCATTTACGCTGGAGATGTGCGTGAGCTGGCTCGCAGTGAGTATGAACCTCACTATCAAGGTGGAGGGGTGTACGGCCTCTGGCCATCGCAAAAAAAAAATAAATAAATTCTTGAGAGGCACTTAGATATTCATCACATGACAAACTATGTTCATGAGTCGGACACTCATTTTCATGAATCCATACTTAAAATAGTAAAAAAATTACTTATGTTGGAAAAATTCAAATAAAAAATAAGAGTAAAAATTCACAAAAATAAGTTTTTTTTTTTTTTGAAATAACTATGTTCATAAGATGAATATTTACGTTCATCACGCGAGTAACTATGTTCATGCGACTAAGAGACATTTTCATGACTTGAGCATCTAGATATTAATCACACGAATAACTATGTTCATGAAATTAAGTTATCGGTTCATGAGTTTATACCTAAAATAGAAAAATAAGAAAAATTACAAAAACTATCATTTAAATCACAAAAATTCATATTAAAATAATAAATTCATAGTTTTTTATTTTTATATTTTTTAAACAAGTTATGTTCATAAGGTGAATAGTTATGTTCATCACATGAATAATTATATTCATGAGATTAAGAGATATGTTCATGATTTGGGCATCTATGGTCATGCGTTTATATCTAGATAAAAAAAATATAATAAAAATTATTTAATCAATAAAAATTCAAATAAAAATAAGAGTAAAAATTCATCTATTTATATTTTTTTATTTATTGAAATAGTTATGTTCATAAAATAAATAATTATGTGCATGAGACTATGAGACATGTTCATAAGTTGAACTCCTAGATGTTCATCACATGAATAGTTACGTTCATGACATTATGTATGGTCATGAGTTAATACTTATAATAGAAAAAATCAATAATTTTATTTTTATATTTATTAAAATAGTTATGTTCATAAAATGAATAGTTATATGAATTAGACTAAGAGATATGTTCATAATTAGGGCCTTTAAATGTTCATCATATGAATATTTATGTTTATGGCACTAAGAGATATATTTATGAGTTGATACTTACAATAAAAAATCAAATAAGTAAAAAAAATTAGCAAAAATATTATTTAATTTAAAAGTTCAAATAAGAATTAGATTAAAAATTGAAAATTTTAGATTTTAAAATTTATTAAAATAGTTATGTATTAATGTGATGAACATGATGAGTTGAATTAGATTAATTTAAAAGTTAGGCACATAAATATTCATCATATGAATAGTTATGTTCATGAGATTAAGAGATATGATTATCAATTTAATACATATATTCATCAGTTTGATACAAATGTATTAATGTGATGAACATGATGGGTTGAATTACTAATGACTGAGCAATTGATGAATATATATTAATCAATTAATGAACATAACATATGTATTAATGTGATGAACATGGAGTGAGAATTGAATTATTAATGGCTAAGCAATAGAAGAATAAATGTAAGGAATTGATGAATATATGTATTAAATTAATTAAAATATTATTTTATGTGATGAACATGATGATGGAATTTGGATTACTAATGGTTAAACAATTGAGGAATATACGTAAACGATTTATGATCGCATGTATTAATGCGATGAACATAGGAGGTGAGAGGTTGATTTACTAATGACTAAACAATTGATGAACAAATGTAAACAACTGAACATATGTATTAAATTTATAGACATATGTATTAATGTGATAAACATGTGGGTGAATGTTAAATTACTAATGACTAATCAATTGATGAATATATGTAATAAAATATTTTTATTATAAAATTCATTGCATTACAATAAATTATAACATATTAATAACACTTACGAGCAGACCACACAGGGCATCACACTGATTAAGAATCCAACAACACCCACTGTAGGACGAACAGACATCTTACACTTAAAAGAAAGAATTCTCTAATTGGTGGCATAATAAATTGATTAACATATGAGAAAATTGAATCTGAAGGAATAATTTGAAATTTAGATTTATAAAATATGAATAAAAATTCAAATGAATAAATTAAATAATACAGATTGTCGCTCAATTCATGAATAATTGAGCAAGGTGACGATGGCAATGGACAAAGTGAAATGAAAGATGGTTATATGATTATATATGAAATGATGGATGTTTAATACTATTAAAGATTGTCATTTTACAAATAAAATTTTGTCCTAACAACTCTATTGTTTATAAAATATAACATGTTTACTAGTGTAGATTGGTTTATAATTTTTGTTTCAAAATCAAGGAGAAAACTCTAAAAGGCTCTGAACTATATCGCTTATCTAATTGCGGTCCGAAATGTCACTGTTATTAAAAAAGGCACAAACCGATAAATTTTTTAATACTATTAATTAGAAACAAACACCGTTATAGACCAGACTAAAAAAATAAAAAAAAATATACGGGCACACAAAAACTTCATCTCCGTATCTTCTTCTCCCCCACCTCAGCAGCATTGTCGGTCCTGACTTTTCAAGGGTCCTGGGCGAGAAATAAAAATGGGCCCTTTTACATGTAAAAAAACAAAAGAATAACATCATTTTGTGATTTTTGTTTATTTTATGATGTTCAGCTTATAGTCTTATATACCTTATAATCTTAAAATCTTAAAATACTTAATCTGAAAATCGAACCATAAGTGTCTAGAAATTCTATAACCTTTAAATTTCCTAAAACCTTTAAAATGGTAGGCGGGATATCCTTCCGCATAGCATTCCTAATACTGCATAACATGTTTGGTTGGACATTTAGTCAAATGTATTAATAATGCTGGGATTAGATTTTACTCTACAACAACCCTATTAACAATCCCACCTTTTTAGGTGGGTTTATTCATCCCGGTCAATAGAAAGAAAATATAATTAAAATGACATTTACACCCCCAAACCCTAACCTGCTACAATTCATTTCACGAGAAGCACATAGCGGCACAGATAGAAAATCGATGAGCGGCGACTACTTGAGAGGAGTTGACAGGCAGAGACTAGGCAAGACGAGTCGACGAGAGGATGTATTTGACGATTCAATTATGTTATATATGAATCGTGGCTGTCTTCTCTACCCTCCCATGTCAGCTTTCCTGTGTATTTGTTTGAATTTCTGGTAATTCTTAATGTGCTATTGAGAGTCAGAACGATAAAGTTTGTGTGCGTTCTCTGTTACTGTGTTGTTTTCTGCTAGAACTTTGTTTACTGATTTTTACTATGTTCCATTGTTTGAAGCTTAACCTCAAATTGAAATTTGAAGAAGTCTGTTTCCTCAATTCTGAAGTGAATTTGGTTTTTATTCTGTTAATTGGTTTTTACTAAGTTGTTGTTACTATATTGTTTGATGTTGCTGGTACTTTGTTAATTAGTTTTTACCAATTGTATGTTATTATGTTGTTTGGTGCTAATACTCTGCTAATTGGTTTTTACTAAGTTGCATGGATTTTACTGCTTGTTAAGTTCTTTGGATATTTATAGGCCAATCCAAATTCCGAAGTGAATTTTTGTGAGTTGAGTCATATAACTATAATTTAGAGAGTCCAATCTTGTATTCCTTCCCAACGATCTTTTGTTTTTCTTACTCATTATTTTTTCATATAGAAATGAGGAACTCCGAGAGAAAAATGTGCGCGTACATGGCATTGAATAAAATCTTCAGAGAGCTTACATTCTATTGAGACTAACTAATTGTGAATGTCACTCAAAAATCCCAAAATTTTCTTTGGAATAAATAATGGCTTGCCATTGTGAATCCCATGACAGACAAGACACCTCAAAGTTTCCACAAAATAATTTTCGCGTGTCCTGAATGTTGCAGCTCCATTTTCAAAAATTGTAGAGACTGAGGCCTCTACAACTTTGTCACTAGAAAGTTCATTGAAGGGCTCAGAATCAGAGCATCGCTTCACAAACAGAGCTCCCAAATGATGTGCAACGACATCATGAGGATCTGCAATCAAGTATGAAACAACTATAATTAAATTCAGCAAGCAATGAATATCATGTAACTTGAATCTCATGCGTAAGTCGGGGTGTAGAGTAAATAATCACAAAAAAAAACAGTTTCACTTTAAATTTATTCTTCTGCCATTCAATCATCCAATTCTTCTTCCTTCAGATTCATCATGGTTTTTGTTCAAAAACATAAATAGTATAAATTAACAGTCTAATCGATGTGTTAAAAAATATTTGCAAACTCCATAATAAAAAGTCGGAGCCACAGGCGAACGAACCAAATTTTCCATATAATTCCAAACTTCCAAATAATTATAACATCAAGATTTGAGTGCACTGAACAATATAAATGCTACGTTTCAGACAATCTAGGTCAACATTACCAAAACAAATTTATCCTACACACCTTTCTTTACTCACATCACCTTCCATGAGTGAGTTCTGTGCACTTGCCTCCCAGCCTTACCTTACCACCAGAGGGCGCCTTGGCACCTCATCCACAAGCCTTCAGTCCAAGCTCAGACAGCAAAGCAAATGGAGACTTGGTAGATTAAGAGGTGTGATTATCAGCATTCTGAGTAGCAATCTTCATCATCTCTCTCAGACTGTCCTATAGAAATCCTTCACTAGATGTCATCTACTACCTCCCAATTCTGCAACCATAAACATTTATTTATCAGCTCGCAACATCTGTCCAGCTCCATAAGACTAGAAAAGGTTAAAAAACAAAGAAACCACTTGACTATTAACCGGATTCGATCAGTCTATCAAATCATTGGAAACAGCACCATCCCATATAAAAGAAAATAACAAAATCAAATCATACTAACTACATTCTATTAGTCACAAAAGCAAGCAATAATCATAACAAAATACAGAATTGAATTTCAAAATCATGCAATACAAGGCGCCGCCAACCGCGAGATTCAGAATCGGACCGTGCTCGGCTCTCACATTCAACTTCTGGTTGAAACCCCTCCTCCTCCCTTTGCCTCTTCCGCTTCCAATTCCTTCATTTCGACCGTGCTTGGCTCGGATTTGTCGAGTCAAGGCAAACCGCACCGCGCCTCGCAATCGGATCTCCGACCAGGACCACAACGGTGCGCAACCTCAATCAATCGCAACAAGTTCGCAATCGTACAAATTTGGTCGGTGGTGGCGAATCGAAAACCATAGATCGGCGAGCTTCATGAATTCGCTTTTGGGTTGGTTTCTGGAGAAATCGATTCGCGCGCGTGAAGAAAAAATAGAGATGAAGTGAAGTGGGGATTTAATATGGAAGACGGGGTAGATTAGTCGACTGAGACAAATCTCTTCGAGTGTTAGTGGACGCAAAAGTGAATTTCAATGAATAGACGAGGGCATTAAAGTAAAATGAATTTTATACACGCGGTGAACCAAACACACTTCAGATCGTATATATAATACCTTTATATATAATATCAGTACAAATTATACACGTATAATTAATACCGGCTTTTTAATACGATTACCAAACACACGCTTAGTGTTTATGTCATTTTTCTTTCCTCCTTTCTTTTTCTAAACCAAATATATGAGTGTTTTAGAATTTGAGTCTGTAGTTGTCATTTGTTGTCATGACAATACAATATAAATTAGATATTTTTTGTTTTAATACACATGGATGACCTAGTCGAATTGGTTGGGAGGCATTAAAAAGGCATGAGTTCGATTCTTGACAAAGACAAACTTTAATATTTGCATTTTCTCTGTGTCTGTGGGTTGATCTCAGAATGAGCCCCGGGCAGCCGCCCATACGGGCCACATATCAAGATCGGGCCTGAGCAGCAACATGTAATTTCCTTCCTCCCCATCTTTGCAGCAGTGTGTTGTGACCTTCCTCGTCATTTCTCCAGCAGTGCGGTAGAACTTTACTGCCGGTTCATCAGCTGAGCAACTACTTGTTCGTCTCATGCCTGTCAGAGCAGCAACAGAGAGACAGAATGCTTGCGATTTCATCATGCGCAATGTCGTACACAAGCGATGGCGAGAAGAAATACAACCAGTTCATCAAGATGCTTGACATCCCTGCGACGATGCTTCCTCCTCGTGGAGATCGGTTGTAAGCTCACCCCCAACTTATAATTAAAAAATTGACGAGTCTGTTAATGGCTCTGATCGGTCATTCTGGTATCGTTCGGACCAACCTTTATCACACCCCTCACAATATTAGAGTGCTCATCATCACTTGCTAACATTACATTCCTCAAGATCTCATCTATGAATGTGTTGGGATCATTAATGTCGTGAATCATGGGGAGCTTCATGGCATAACTTCTGTCATTAAAATTAGTTCTTAAGAGGAGTGCCAGAGTGACTGTTAAAGCTTGTACTTGTTGCGGTTGATGTTGATCCATCTGGCATCACCGGCCCACTCCATTGTAATGTTACAGTCTGATGCCAACTGCTAGGGAAAGGATAGGAAAAGAGCTGGAGGGAAAGAAGAGAGTCAAGAGGGGAGTACAAATTTAGGAGGAGAAAAGAAATAATTCTTAGTTTATTATTTCATTCGTTTGTACCTGCTGTTTATTTATGCCCAATTCTGTTATCACTAATTAATAATATTCTTTTCTGTATCCTTGCAGTTGTTGGGGTCTTCTTTGTAGTGGGTGTGGGGTCCCTCCACATGTGGGACCCACACAAAGTTGGAAAAGGAAGGGGGCGGCGAAGAGGAGTCAAAAATGGCGTGCTGCGTTTTCGTCAAAATTTGCGGTACGCTGTGTTCACGCGGTGTGGAACTGCCTATAAATAGGCAGTTCCCTTGCCTTGTTTCATCATCCCACAATCCCACAGCCTCACAGAAATAGAGAGAGGAAGAGAGAAAGAGAGGGGAAAATTTAGTGGGATAATTTTTCCTGGGGGAGTGACAAAAATAGTGAGGAAAATATTTTGGGTATTTTCGGGAAACACTTTGAGTGTCACTATTTTGGGTCTGTCCCAAATCTCTCTTTGTACCCACTATAATTTTTAGTGGAAGAATATATCGGAGTTTGTCCCGTGGACGTAGCCTTTTAAAGGTGAACCACGTTAAATCTGGTGTACTTTTGTGCCTTGCTTGTTCGATTATTTTATCCGCTGCTGTACCTGGGGCCTAACAAGTGGTATCAGACCAAAGGTTGGGGTCTCTTAAAATTCTGAGTATGCTCTGTGGTTGCAGCGTAGTCTGATCTTCTACATCAGAAAAGATTTTTAAGACAACCATTCGGGCAGTAATATTATTCGTATAAACGGAGTACGTATACGGGGGCACTATTCATACGTGCTGGTACTATTTATACGTACGGGAGGTACTGTTCATACATACAGTACTGTTCACACGTATAGTACTATTCATACGTACTGAGTACTGTTCATACACACAGTACTATTCATACGTACTGAGTACTGTTCATACATACAGTACTGTTCACTTATACGGAGTTACTATTCACTGCCGGAAAAATTTTAGATCGAAGACTGTTGCTGAATTTCGATCTAAATGGAGGCCAGAACAAGCAAGATGATTAGTCTCAGTGGCACAAACTACCACATCTGAAGAAGGAAAATGAAGGATCTCCTGTTTGTGACGAAGCTACATTTACCGGTGTTTGCAACAAGCAAACCCGAAGACAAGTCCGACGAAGAGTGGGAATTTGAGAATGCGCAAGTGTGTGGATATATCAGACAGTTTGTCGATGACAATGTCTACAACCATTGTCTCGAGCTCTCTGCTGCAGTCGCTCGGTCGCTCCCTGAGTTAAGGTTGTAAACAACCGCTTGGGTCAACAGTTTCCAACAGCGTTATGTCTCCATTTTTCTTTTATCGAGCAAATCTTATTAATCAATATTTATTTTATATATTACATACAATAAACACACAAAAAATACACATGTATAATTTCAAAAAAATGATAAAGAAAATTTGATAGAAAGCTACATAAATCCTGAGGTAAAGTTTAAAATTTTCTTATAAATTATCATTAAAAATTAAAATTTTAATCGCAAAAATTGTTCATCAACTATCATGTTTTTGCGTATATATTAACTGGTATATATTTGATGTTGTTTTGAGTAGAAGCCGGTGGGTAGGAGTCTCAATGAAAATTGTGGACGAAGTTACTTGAATCAATCCATTTAGAGTGAAGGCTAAATGGTCGAGGTACAAGTTTGAACTCGAGATGCGTGACAATATAATATACTTTCTTGAGCGTCGAATGTAAGAGGATGACCAACTTGGTTAATGAGTTGGAAATTCGTGCGGAGAGGAGGACTTTGTGAAGAGAACATATTGGTCTCTCGTGCATGTGAAGAAGTGTACTGAGATTTTTATAGGTATGAACCCAAAAGTGTTTTTGGATAGCCTACTCGTCTTTTGTCTGAGTAAGTAAACACATTTATTTTCTTTTGCGAGCTAGCAAGGTGCTACTAAGACCCGGGTGAATACGAACGACAACATGTTCTTGTCTATTACATTTAAAAAAATATAAATTTATCCTTTTTATTTAGCCGATGATTGGACTAGTTGAAACTCCAATATGGATCTCATAAATGAACATATACCCTAATCGAGTATGACTGTTTATGGAGATCTTCTCATGAGTCACTCAATGATGCGTGGTTAGAGATAATCTAATACATCTCTCAAAGCGCGGATAAGCAAAGAGATCCCCGTCATTGACAAGATTGACCCTGATCCGTGAAAAGCTGGGTGCCACACAATCATAAATATCTCAAAGTGTGTAAAAAAATAAAGAACACGAATCATTACATTAGGATCGTAACACTACACACCCATGTCTCCCAAACAAGGGCTCTAATCAGTCAGTTACAATGTCTGAGGTCAGAGC
>NQLW01000039.1:3790623-3801116 GCA_002312845.1 Kalanchoe fedtschenkoi | reverse complement strand
CGCATATGCAATTTTGCGGTGGCGCTCTAAAAGCATAAATTCTCTGCACAGCAATGGATTTGCATTCCGCAGCTCAACTCCTCGAAGCAAAATCCATCTCACATTGTTTATTTTTATGATTTTCAAGGGAATAACTATCTATTTAAGTAGATTGTGGCCTTCCTATAAATTTCAAAACATGAGTTAGAGTTAATTGAGATTCGCATCTCTTGACCTGCTGCCAATTTTTCCCGATGTGGGCTATTACCGTACACGGTATTTCCAATTTTGGGGTGGCGCTCCAAAAGCATAACTTCTCTACACAGCAATGGATCTGTATTCCGCAGTTCAACTCCTCGAAGTAAATCCATCCCACATTGTTTATTTTTATGATTTTCAAGGGAAGAGCTATCCATTTAAGTAGATTGTGGCCTTCCTATAAATTTCAAAAGATGAGTAAGATTCACATCTCTTGACCTGCTGCCAATTTTTCCTGATGTGGGCTATTACCGTACACCGTATTTCCAATTTTGGGGTGGCGCTCCAAACGCATAACGTCTCTGCACAGCAATGGATCTGCATTCCGCAGCTCAACTCCTCGAAGTAAATCCATCCCACATTTTTTTATTTTTATGATTTTCAAGGGAGGAGCTATCTGTTTAAGTAAATTGTGGCCTTCCTATAAATTTCAAAAGATGAGTTAGAGTTAATTGAGATTTGCATCTCTTGACCTGCTGCCAATTTTTCCCGATGTGGGCTATTACCGTACACGATATTTCCAATTTTGGGGTAGCGCTCCAAAAGCATAACTTCTCTGCACAGCAATAGGTCTACATTCCGCAGCTCAACTCCTCGAAGTAAACCCATCCCACATTGTTTATTTTTATGATTTTCAAGGGAAGAGCTATCCATTTAAGTAGATTGTGGCCTTCCTATAAATTTTAAAAGATGAGTAAGATTCGCATCTCTTTACCTGCTGCCAATTTTTCCTGATGTGGGCTATTACCGTACACCGTATTTCCAATTTTGGGGTTGCGCTCCAAACACATAACTTCTCTACACAGCAATGGATCTGCATTCCGCAGCTCAACTCCTCGAAGTAAATCCATCCCACATTGTTTATTTTCATGATTTTCAAGGGAAGAACTATCTGTTTAAGTAGATTGTGGCCTTCCTATAAATTTCAAAAGATGAGTTACAGCTAATTGAGATTCGCATCTCTTCACCTGCTGCCAATTTTTCCTGATGTGGGCTATTACCGGACACGGTATTTTCAATTTTGGGGTGGCGCTCCAAAAGCATAACTTCTCTACATAGCAATGGATCTGCATTCCGCAGCTCAACTCCTCGAAGTAAATCCATCCCACATTGTTTATTTTTATGATTTTCAAGGGAAGAGCTATCCATTTAAGTAGATTGTGGCCTTCCTATAAATTTCAAAAGATGAGTTACAGCTAATTGAGATTCGCATCTCTTCACCTGCTGCCAATTTTTCCTGATGTGGGCTATTACCGTACACCGTATTTCCAATTTTGGGGTTGCGCTCCAAACACATAACTTCTCTACACAGCAATCGATCTGCATTCCGCAGCTCAACTCCTCGAAGTAAATCCATCCCACATTGTTTATTTTCATGATTTTCAAGGGAAGAACTATCCGTTTAAGTAGATTGTGGCCTTCCTATAAATTTCAAAAGATGAGTTACAGCTAATTGAGATTCGCATCTCTTCACCTGCTGCCAATTTTTCCTGATGTGGCCTATTACCGTACACGGTAATTCCAATTTTGGGGTGGCGCTCCAAACGCATAACTTCTCTGCACAGCAATGGATCTGCATTCCGCAGCTCAACTCCTCGAAGTAAATCCATCTCACATTGTTTATTTTTATGATTTTTAAGGGAGGAGCTATCCATTTAAGTAGATTGTGGCCTTCCTATAAATTTCAAAAGATGAGTAGAGCTAATTGAGATTCGCATCTCTTGACCTGCTGCACATTTTTCCTGATGTGGGCTATTGCCGTACACGACATTTCTAATTTCGCGGTGGCGCTCTAAAAGCATAACTTCTCTACACAGCAATGGATCTGCATTCCGCAGCTTAACTCCTCGAAGTAAATCCATCCCACATTTTTTATTTTTATGATTTTCAAGGGAGGAGCTATCCATTTAAGTAAATTGTGGCCTTCCTATAAATTTCAAAAGATGAGTTACAGTTAATTGAGATTCGCATCTCTTGACCTGCTGCCAATTTTTCCCGATGTGGGTTATTACCGTACACGGTATTTCCAATTTTGGGGTGACGCTCCAAAAGCATAACTTCTCTGCACAGCAATGGATCTGTATTCCGCAGCTCAACTCCTCGAAGTAAACCCATCCCACATTGTTTATTTTTATGATTTTCAAGGGAAGAGCTATCCATTTAAGTAGATTGTGGCCTTCCCATAAATTTTAAAAGATGAGTAAGATTCGCATCTCTTGACCTGCTGCCAATTTTTCCTGATGTGGGCTATTACCGTACACCGTATTTCCAATTTTGGGGTGGCGCTCCAAACATATAACTTTTCTACACAGCAACGGATCTGCATTCCGCAGCTCAACTCCTCGAAGTAAATCCATCCCACATTGTTTATTTTCATGATTTTCAAGGGAAGAACTATCCGTTTAAGTAGATTGTGGCCTTCCTATAAATTTCAAAAGATGAGTTACAGCTAATTGAGATTCGCATCTCTTCACCTGCTGCCAATTTTTCCTGATGTGGGCTATTACCGTACACGGTATTTTCAATTTTGGGGTGGCGCTCCAAAAGCATAACTTCTCTGCACAGTAATGGATCTGCATTCCGCAGCTCAACTCCTCAAAGTAAATCCATCCCACATTGTTTATTTTCATGATTTTCAAGGGAAGAACTATCCGTTTAGGTAGATTGTGGCCATCCTATGAATTTCAAAAGATGAGTTACAGCTAATTGAGATTCGCATCTCTTGACCTGCTGCCAATTTTTCCTGATGTGGGCTATTACCGCACACCGTATTTGCAATTTTGGGGTGGCGCTCCAAAAGCATAACTTCTCTACATAGCAATGGATCTGCATTCCGCAGCTCAACTCCTCGAAGTAAATCCATCTCACATTGTTTATTTTTATGATTTTCAAGGGAATAGCTATCCATTTAAGTAGATTGTGGCCTTCCTATAAATTTCAAAAGATGAGTAAGATTCGCATCTCTTGACCTGCTGCCAATTTTTCCTGATGTGGGCTATTACCGTACACCGTATTTCCAATTTTGGGGTGGCGCTCCAAACGCATAACTTCTCTGCACAGCAATGGATCTGCATTCCGCAGCTCAAGTCATCGAAGTAAATCCATCCCACATTGTTTATTTTCATGATTTTCAAGGGAAGAACTATCCGTTTAAGTAGATTGTGGCCTTCCTATAAATTTCAAAAGATGAGTTACAGCTAATTGAGATTCGCATCTCTTCACCTGCTGCCAATGTTTCCTGATGTGGGCTATTACCGTACACGGTATTTTCAATTTTGGGGTGGCGCTCCAAAAGCATAACTTCTCTGCACAGTAATGGATCTGCATTCCGCAGCTCAACTCGTCGAAGTAAATCCATCTCACATTGTTTTTTTTATGATTTTCAAGGGGAAAGCTATCCATTTAAGCAGATTGTGGCCTTCTTATAAATTTCAAAAGATGAGTTACAGCTAATTGAGATTCGCATCTCTTCACCTGCTGCCAATTTTTCCTGATCTGGGCGATTACCGTACACTAGGGGAGAGTATTCGGTTAAAACCGAACCGAAATAGAAAATCAGTTAACCGACCGAATTAACCGATTCAAATTTATCATAACCGATAACCGAACCGAAATACTCAATTAACCGAAATTTTTGGTTAATCGGTACTCAGTTAATTTCATGGTTAACCGAACCAAACCGAAATTAATTTTATTTTATTTTTTTATGCTCAATCTATATTTATTAATGCTACAATTCAACAGATCTATGGCTAGAGATAATGGATCTGGACACCCAGATCACCAAATGTGATACAAGACACCAGATCTGGACAAGAGTGAAGGCTAGTGAGCTAAGATCATCAGATCTGAATCGGGAGGCTTCTAGCTAAGCAGATCCAGTAGATTTGGGTCTGGAAGCTTTTGTCTAAACAGAACTGGTAGATCTGAGTGGAGACGGGAGGCTTCTGAGTTAATACGCGTGCCCCGCTTCGTCTGACCTGGCCCGGTCGGGAACACACTCGCGGTCAACAGCGTCGTCAAACATGGACCAGATATCCTCCTCCACCAGATCTGATGACTCCTGGGATGTGGGTGTGGCGTATGAGAGAAGTGTGAGAAGAGAGGTGTGAAGAGGGAGAGAGAAGTGTGAGGTGTGGGAGTGGGGAGAGCAGTGAGTGGAGAGTAGTGTGAGGCGTGGGAATTGGGAGAGAAGTGAAAATGAAAGAGGGGAGAATATTATGTATTTATAGGTGATTTTAGGGTTTTTTTATGGGTTTAGGCACAAGGTTAATCGGTTAAATCGGTTAACCGAATGATAAAATTTTATTCCGTTAACCGATTATAAATAACCGATTTATCATTCGGTTTTAACCGAATTGACCGAATATCCGAATTAACCAAACCGAATTAATTCGGTTCGGTTAATTCGATTCGGTAAATCGGTTAAAACCGAATAATGCTCTCCCCTGCCGTACACTGTATTTCCAATTTTGGGGGCCTATATTCAGGTGGGGGCCTGTGCAATATTGATTCTCGGTTTGTTTATTGAACAAGTTTGGAAATATTTTATATTTAATAATTTTTTTTTGTTAATTCAGTTAACTGAATTTAAAAAAATTTCTTCCATTAACCGAACCGAATTAATCAAATTTTATTTGGTTTTTGACCAAATTAACCGATTTATTTAATTAACAGAACTGAATTAAATCAGTTAGGCTATATCGGTTATCACCGAATAATGCTCTCTCCTATCAGAAACTGGGTACTGTGTGATTTCTTTATTGCAGCCATTACGGGCGCCTACCAGCTACCACCAGAAGTTGATAGACTAGCCCATTTCAGAAACATACATGTAGGTACATGTTTCTACCCAGATGCAATTATTCTTTAACAAAGAAATTAGCAGAGCATATATTCAGCTAGCAATCAATCAGCGTGGACAAATTTTTCCGATGATGTAGAAATTATATCCAAAGATCAGCCGTTGTATCAATGCCTCAAGATTTGGAAAAAACAAGGGATTAAGTCTTCTAACAGCAAAAGTGGATTTTTTTTTTCACACAATAGTTACTTGCCCATATGCTTTACTATGTGATTTCAAATAAACGCGTCCAGCATTAAACTACAAAGATGTGAAAATGGTGAGATGATTGTATTCAGACTTAATGCTTCTCTTCTGCAAATTGGACATGAACTTAAAAAGAAAAACTATATCAAATTAAATAGCATTTTAATACATTTTATTAATTTTCTATTCTTAATCAAACAAAAAGAAAAAATATGAAATTCATGGAAATTTCATTTTTCCTATTAGCTTCCCATTTTTTCTAAACCAAACAAAGGGTAACTTTCTAGAGTTAATACTGATTTAAACGGCTACAATAACGGAAAATGAAATAACAACACAAATTGCATAAACCAAAGAAAGATGGCATCTAACTTTATGTCATCGGCAATGGTGACCTCCAAACTAGAGATCACTTTTCATCAAAATCATTCTCTCCAAATTTCTCTCTCATAAAGTCTCTCAACAACATTTTTTTTCTAAACACGTCGTCTTCCACAATAATCCTTCCAAATTCCATATACGTTCCTTGATGAAATTTTACAACCGATTTTCCCCTACAATTTTTCTTTCATTTTCATCTCTAAATATAACAGATCAAAACCACCAAGAAGATTGTTTTCGGTTCAATCCTCTTGTGAACTCAGTAATATGTGAAAGCAGTTGATCAAATGTTTAATCCAATATATACATTTCATTAATCATCCTCCTATTGATCTTCTATTGTTGAAACAGGATGGAACCATCCATCAAATGTATGTAGCTTAGTTTTTATAATACAAATTGGAAAAGGAACAATATAGTTTCACAACACATGAAAAATACACACCACTGTCTACATACACAAACCGCTCTCTTCATCCTTCTCAAGGCTTGAAGTGCATGCATATGAAGTCCACAAGAACTTGATGTAACTATCTAGAACTGGAAACTAAAGCTGTGTTTGGTTTAAAGAAAAGGAAAATAGGAATGAAAATGAAATCCTCATGAATTCCATTTGATTGCTTTTGGTTTGGAATAGAAAAATGGAATGAATCTCTTTAATTAATTTACCTAAACTTTTTTTTTTTTAATTTTCTTTATCACAAACTTTCCTTAAAACAAACATGAATTCTCCTTTCCCTCAAAATTTTCTTTACCTTTCATTTTCCCAAAACCAAACACCGCCTAAAAAGGCTCATAAAATCTCCTGCGAGAGACTGAGGCTAATTAGCTACATGAACAAAGAACCTGGCTAATTATATACTATCTATAACTGAAAATTTGTTGGTTTCCAGCAAAGCTAACCTTGTAAAATTGTTGATAGTGTTTTGAGTTCTCACAATTGAATAATCCCATGTTGGCTGCTCGGACACCAAACTAATTTGGTTTTTTAGCAGAGAAGAAGTGTAAGAAACATTTGCTATCATCAGCAATTACTTTTGAGTACAAATAGCAGCACCATCATCAGCAAGAGACACAAGTTATTATGTGCAAAGAATCACAACAGCAGCGATGCAAGACAGAACCCTAATTTTATACTTGAAAATGGAAGCAGCAATGCAAGAATTATTGCAAGACAGAAAAAAATAAAGATAAGAGCAAAAGCAGCAGTAGAAATTGTAACAAGCATCCTCAGTTCACTGCATCTTTATGAAAAAAATCAGCAGGAAACAAGTATGAATAAGTATAAATGAACAAGAGTATTGCATGCTAGTATAATCAAATGAAGCAACAGAGTATAAGATACCTACACGAGCAGTATCCACTGGCAAGAATCGTTAACGGTCTTGCTCCTCAAACCTTCCTCCACATTAGCCTACAACTCTGGCAAGAAAGAATGGGGGTAAGTTGATGGCCTAGGGGACAAATCAATTGATAGAGAAGGAGACAAACTGTTTGGCATGGAAGATACTGAACTGGATCTACTGGGCGTTTTTCGCTGTTCTGATCTAACAGGCTGAATTGCATATTCATCGATCACCTTAGGCAAATAAAAACATTCAACTTCCTCCTTCATTTCCATCCTACCATACCTCAATCGCCACGGGATAAACAACGAGGGACCACAGTGTTGTGCTGGCGTGACGTCTCTGTGGAACGCGCAGGTACCAGTCGTAGGCTTGGCCCAATTCCTCAGGCAATAGAGACTCTTACCTCGATCCATGGCCTGTCATCAGGTTTGCAAGAAAAAAAATCCTTAAAGGCCACATGAGGAGACTCCATTAAAATACTGCCCATAAGCTATTTGCATTTGACACCAGCAGTCCACCAAAATTCAATGAGGAAAATCGTACCATCTGATTACAAATACATATTTATGTCGACATCCCTTCACAAAGATGACAAACAGAAAAGTCCACCAAACCACTCTATGAGTTACATACTTTCAGCCTAATTGTATCACCAAGAAAAAAAAAATGCTTCACTTAACTAACTAAACAGAAATAACTTAAGCATACTTTTCAAGACAAGCAAATACTAACTGATGACATGAAGCAACCTGTTTCTTGTTGTACACTTTCATCTCCTTCCCATAATTAGCTCTCCTTCTTTTATAAGCTCAGCTATGAAAGACGATTTGTCCTGTAACAAAAAAAGTGCAATTCAATAATAAATCAACAAAACATTAAACTGCAGATAGCGAATCATACAACCACTAAATTCTCTAGCAGTAATTCAAAAGAAGCATACAAATCGTAACCTGGAAATTACCAAACAATTGAGCAAGCAACCATCCAGTACTTAATTACAGTGGCAGTGATTACATAATGGAGCATTCATATAAAACAAATACAGAAAAGAGTGACCGACATAAAAGAGATGTCACTTCTTTTCAGTTTTGGACTTGTTATGGGCGAGAAATCTGCAGAGATTAGAGAACCAAATCAGAGTTCAGCATAGAGAAATGGATAGCAAAAAGAGAAAGAATGACACAGCGGGAGCTTACATTCTGTATTTGAAATTCGATGAGATTCTTGGGGCTTGAAATCAAAGGGGTGGACAGAGAAAGTGGAGAAGTTGAGACAACAAGGAGAGGATCAGATCTGAGAAATTGGAAGGAAGTTGAGATGATGGATGCTCTGAGTAACAAGACCAAAATGAGAATGAATGTGATGCAAATGCAACTAGTTGTATTGCCAGAGAATCAACAATCTATTTTAAAACCCATTTCAATTTCAAAGCATGAATGTCATACAATACAAATGAGTAACACTTTTTGTACATAACAAAGCTAAGTGGCTTTCCACAGTGGATGAACAAAAAATTTTAACTTGTTTCTGACATATTTTTAGACCATAGTGGAAGAACAGTTTAGAACCAAACAAAATTGTGGACGAACTTAAGCAGCTTTTCATAATGTGTCAACAGTCTGAAACTAGTCTTTAGACGAGGAAAATAAAAACAAAAGTGTGACAAAAAAAAAAGATAAGGACTTCAGTCATAGACTGCTTATTCTTTTTCATCTTTCACAAAAGCAAATGCAGCAAGTAAAAACAAAACAAACCATGAAGAAGACTGCGCAGCAATGATAATCATCAAAAAACAAGTGACGAAAAACACATGACCTCATAATCAAAATGTTTGAATGTGGTGAAAAAGAAGCAGGCAGGAACCACCAGCTTCATAAAAGCTCCACATTTTTAAGAATCAGAGCATCCTGAACCCCAGCTTCGGCAAAAACCTGAAGAATGTAACTACAACCCCCAAACCAATCCAATCGTCCAGCCCCCTATGAGAACTATCTGTCTTCACCACAACATTCTCAAAAGCCACCTCAATCCGCACTCTCATCTTCAAGGTCCACAGACACAAGACACAGACATCAGCCAGACTTTCCGAGCCACGCCCATCTTCCTCACCTGACGCGGCATCGCACTCCACTTTGAAGGCCACCGCCGCTCCGATCACCCCAAAACCTTCGTCCTCTACCGCCCAGCGCCAAACTTGTCAGCAGCGTCTCCTTCAAAGCAAATCATAACTTCCACAGCTATCCGTGCTTCTTCGTCCGCCATCTGCCTCCTCCAAAACCCTAATTTTCTCTTCATCACATTCTACTTTCTATTTTAATGGGCTTTTGGCTGGAGTTTATTTTGGGGCATCCCTCCATTTGGCCGCCGTTCCAGACGCACAGCCTATTAGCCGGCGCTACCCGACACACATTCCATACTGATGCATTCTTGAGACAAACCCAAAATGTTTGATGACAAAACTCCATCCCATCAGGAGTCTTTTGCCCGAATAAGCTTCAAATCATCCATTCCAGGCCTCTCTCTCGCTCCCATGCTGCCATGCACATCCTCTTCCTTCATAAACGGCGTCGTCGTCGTCTCCGCCGCGTCACTTTTATAGAATTCGAAAAAAAAATATAAAAACAGAATTTAGAAAGATTCCTAACGCAATTAGGAATTCTAAAAACTCCAACGGTCATACATATGACTGAGACTGTCTTCTATAAATTAATCCGACTACCTGGGATTGCATTACATTACATTACATCATCGTCTTCATTGATTTAATTCTTGAGTAGCTTCTTCGTTCACAAGTTGCTAGCGCTCGTGATTTCTTTCTGGGCATATTCTTACTCACTCGCTGCTGCTAGTCTGATTAGTCGGATTTCAACATGGCGACGACGACGAGAATGTGCGGATCACGATCTTGGCGCCGGGACGTGCCAAAACACCAGGCTGACAAGTTCACTGCCACCAGGGACGTCAAGTCTCGGATTAACAAGCAGCAAAAGCAGGAGGATCGCCTCGCCGTCTGCACATACTGGATGTCTGACAGATGTGTTTACGGCGAAAATTGCAGATATCTCCATTCTTGGGTTCTTGGAGATGGTGTTGCGAGAATCGCTCAGCTTCGCGGCCACAAACAGGTACATTCTTTCTTCCTTCCTTCTTGTCCCACTCTTGAAATTCATTCACTCATTCATTCATTCTCACTCGAATTATTATATGTGGTTGGGGTTTGTGAATATGCAGGCTGTTTCTGGCATTAATCTTCCTTCCTGCTCTGACAAGCTATTTACTGGAAGTGGCGACGGGACCCTGCGCTTGTGGGACTGCAGTACCGGAAAGTGTGATGAGAAGGAGAATGTGTTCAGCATGGGGACTGAAGTCGGATGCCTCATAAGCGAAGGCCCTTTGGTGTTTATCGGAGTACTAAATGCTATATGGGTGAGTCACACATCTGATGCGGTGATGCCCATCTTTCTTTTTGTCTTGTC
>NQLW01000039.1:3722927-3790544 GCA_002312845.1 Kalanchoe fedtschenkoi | reverse complement strand
TGCCTGAGTATGAGGCCACCTGACTGACAACGACATTATGAATTTTGTATGAGCAGAATGGTGATATTCTGGCTTGGAAGCCTTGTCTGGAAACCCAGACCTTTAAACTAGTTGCAAAACTGAGCGGCCATACCAAAGCAGCGCTTTCCCTGTCTGTCGGAGGTGACAGATTATACTCGGGCTCAGCTGATGATACCATTAGAGTAAGTTGCATCTGTCTTTCATGAGAATGCCATTAATTTGTAGAGGTTTCTGTGGTCTAATTCTGATTGTTTCTGGTACGTCAGGTTTGGGACATTCATACTTTACAGTGCATCCAGACATTGAGCGGGCACTCGGGACCAGTAACTTGCCTCGTCTGCTGGGACTCCTACTTAATATCCGGCTCACTAGACGCTACACTCAAGGTTTGGGTTTGCGAACAAGACGGCAACATTAAAGAATTCTACTGTCACAAAGAGCAACGAGGGATTCTTGCACTGAACGGCGTAACTGGTTTAGGTGCTGATGCCAAGCCCATCCTCTCCGCCTCCTGCAAAGATGGCTCAGTTCACCTATACAACCTGCCAACCTTCCATGAATGCGGCAGGCTGTTTACAAGACAAGATGTCAGAAGCATACAGATTTGTGAAGCGAGAGGCTTGATCTTCACTGGAGACTCTTCGGGCAATGTGGATGTATGGAGGTGGCTGGGACAACCAAGCCGAATTGTTCGACATGGAAAATAGCTTTGAAAATTTTGTAGATACACTTATTAGATTGCTTACAAAGCCATTAGTGCTTTTGATTATGTTTTTGCGATTGATTTGTAAATCGTATCTCTACGAACATATATATTCAAAATGAGTACATACACAGTTCCTTTTGATTATCTATCCAATACTGTGCATTAATCTTTACTCTTGTTTGTGAAATTCAAGATGAGGCATTCCCCTTCCCGGGACAGTGACAGTGTCATTCTCATCTTTAGTTAACACTCTTCTCATTCAACCTTATATTGGTATTTCAATATTTTTTCAACTAAATATGAACCATCTATAGCTATGAAAAACCTCGTTTGTTCAAAGCAGCACTTGGTGATTCATAAAAGCATTCAGAAAGCATAATACATCCAAGTAATCAGATCTGCCAAGCATTTCATCTACACTGAGAAACCGATATATATTTTCTCGGGTCATCAATCATCATCATATGTGTGTGGTCATCATATAAATTTGTCGAAAAAATAATTTTTTTTTTCTAAAATAAGTGAGAAAAATATTAGCCCAGTGCAGAAATGTGGTTCTCCATATTGTGCAAACCCTGCTTGCTTCTAGATTTCATTGTCACTTTTATTTTCAGGTTTTTTTTTCAATATTGGTCATGTCAAATTGAATTTGTGTATCATTCTTTGATCCCGATAGACGGAGTTGGCGTTAGAGAGCAGTGTGAGTCAAAAATAGAGGGAAGGAAAGATTTGGTGTGTTAGACGAATGTGGTGATCCAAAAACAGGCAAGAAGTTCATTATTGGCACTGGCATGTTAGTACTACTATTTCAGCTTCTGGAGGAGGGTGATCCAAAAACAGCAACGGTGCTGACTCTATTGACTTGTGCCGTCAGTATCTTGACTGTGTGAGCTGGACTGGAGTTACAAGGCTCCATCCATTATTTCTGATATTGGCCAACTGAAGCATGTAATAACTGTTATTCCAGTAATAAGAGAGCTGACAGCATTTAATGAATGTTGGCTGATGAAGCCAATAAACTGTTGCAGTCTCAAACCATGGAGATGATATTCAACTACTTATGGGGAGTTTAGTGTAATGAAATGGAAGTAAAGAGTATTATTCATAAACTGTAATAGGTTATATATATTGAGCTATAATAATGAAGAAAGGCAATCAAGAATTTAACCCTAAATCTATCCTTCCCCCAACAATCATCTCCTTCTCTGCCTAATCTCTTCTGCTCCTCTCCTCCCTTCGTCAACCTTCCTCTATTTCCCGTTCCAATTATCAGTCACAAAAGTTGGTTTGCATCATTTGGTGCTTTCATTGAGAGATAATGTATCAGCTTTGGTGGTCCACTAGATTATCTTAACTTGTATTATCTTGGCTTGGGAACCGAGGCCGGAAGATGGCAGCTCCAAATGGCAGTGATGATTAAACGATAGATGCATTCAAAACAGTTACAAGATATTGTGCTATATTAGACGATAAGTCCTCTGTTTCCCCCATTCCCTTTCCGCAGTAACAATGAAGTGATCCACAATGTGATTTTTGAACCATATATAACCTGTTTAAATTGATTAGTATGTATTTTTTTCTTGCAGTTTGTAACTTGATTGGACCTGTCTGTATGTGTTGTGCAATAATATCCTGGCAAGGCACTGCTGGGTGGATAATTTTGGGGTGATGGCCCAAATTTCTTCAAGTTCAAGTTCCAGCGATTTATGACCATCCCAGAGGCATGGTTTTAGACTACCAGACGCAATAATAAACATTAACTAGAAATAACATCAGGTTCCTATCGGCCTCATCATATCCCTGAGCCAGGTTTGCCATCACTACTGGGTTTTAGTTACTGCGTGCAGGCCATCTTTTTCTTATCTCTTTTCATTCATTTCATAATAACTGGCTCCATATCACTTTTCAAGACAGATTTAAACTACATTATTCAAGTTAATATGATACATCTCATACTCTCAAAAAGTGCAAGTGTTCTATGTTACCTCATCGGTAATCACTGTGCTAACTGCAACGTTCACATCACACCCCCTATTGTATGCAAAAAGTGAATGAAATAGCACTTGATAATCGGAAAAGATTTGCAAACGAGAATTTCTCAACGCTAAAAAAAAAAGCACCTGCTCGGTATCCTATACAAGTGACTGCACAAGGGAAGGTGTGCCCTCTACCAGGATATGACAACATCCTGATGCAGGGGGTGGTGCTCTTCAAAACTTCCTAATGTGTCGACCACACCCTTAGATATCCAACAAGGATTGATCATGTAAAGCGAATTTCCATGGGAGCAGCAAGTAGAAATGCATGGACGGTGGTAATCACTAGAAGTTCGCCGCCAAGCTAATGAATTTAAGAAAAAACTGTTTCTGGCATTAGATTGAACAAATGAATATATACCAAAGTTGTATACAGTAGAATTAAGTTTAATAAAAAAAAATATACGCCTTATGGCTTTGGTCAGCGAACATGGAAGAAAGGAAGGAATTCAAAGTCATTGAGTTGCAACTATAAAACACAATGAATAAAATAATGAGATCCAACTAAATCATGGATTGAGTAAGCAGCCTCATGTTTTCCCCTTATGAATAATAAAATGTGTAGCGTTAACACGACTGAACATAAACCAAGGCACAGCCAATAAGCCAAAGCTAAAATGATCGCAAGGTAGACGACTATAAAATGCAATTACATGCTAAAATAAATACTTTACATACTGTTAGCAATGCCGCTTTGAATGAGGCACCTGGTCACGGCGCAATCGCACTGCTATTCCCGCCCAGCACCTCAATCCCAAAATGTAACTAAGCGCACCTACAGAAGACTTCAGTTTTCTTGTGCGAATCCCCAATATTATATCATTTGAGATTCATTCTAGTCGTTCATTCATCATCTTCCATTTGCAAGCCAGCATCCACCAGTATTAAATCTAAAATAATGTTTGCTGCCTTCAAAAGTGACGGAAAAACTTTTGGGTGTTCTTCCATGAGAAAATAATTAAAACAACTTAACTGCACAGCATCAATAAAATCGGATATGGCCGGAATGGTGGAATCTAAGTCTAAGAAAATAATTCCGTACATCGCATAGGTGCACCTCTCTACATCCAAATACATATACGATATCAAAAGCTTAAAGTATATATGCAATTCGCAGATAAGTTGCGAGTCAGTTTGGACTCTATAATGCATACATAGCTCTCAATATTCTTTCACATTAAAATCATTCAACTTTGTTCTGAAAGGATAGAGTAAGTCAATGTACCACAAAGCAATTTCATTAATAAAATTTATCTTAGTCTGACATACTGGCCAAGCATGAACTACGAAATGGATGGAGCAGCAACACAATAAACTTCTGACCCAGGAATCCCCACTTCCAATCAAAACCCAGCCGAAAAACCCTAATCCTCATCATGAAAAGAGAAATTTCCGGAAGATGACATCGATAAGCTGGAAAATCACTAGAAAGAAAACCTAACCTGTCGCGGAAAAACCCCTAATCCACAGTCGTAGAAATCAGAGTGAAAAATCGCAAAAAAAATTTGGACCATTTCTCGATTTGTGCGTGTCATACTTGCGCAGGGGCCATGCTAATCTTCTCTGTATCGTTCCAATTTTATCGGATGTCCCCGAAGGGGCACTAGTTGTCAAGACGCGCCATCATATAAGCAGAGCGCCAAGTTGAAAGCCAACGATGTGGGAGGGCTAGCTTAGCACAGTAGAATCCGAAACGCGGCGTTCCCATCAGATGATGGATGTTCTTGGGCCGCTGTTGTAGTGTAAGGAGTAGTTTTCCATTTTATAAAATTATTTTTAAAAATAAATCTAAATAGATTAAAATAATAATAATAATGTATATAATTGGATTTGAAAGAGTTGCAGAGCAGGAATGGCGTCTGCGTCTCACACACCGTGATGCAGCTGCCTCGGAAGTCGATCTCGTATTTTCACCAGAAGCTCTTAGGCTCTGTTTGGTTTAGAGAAAGTTGGATGGGATTAAAAATAAGAAAAAAAAATTATGAGAAAATGAAAAAAAAAATAGAAAAATTAGATAGGAAATAGAAAAAAAAGTTATTTAAAATTAAAAAAATATTTTGAATTTTTTTCATCCTTTTTCATCAAATCAAATAAAAAATAGAATAAATTTAATCAAACAAACCCAGTTTTATATGCATCCTATTTCATCAAAAATTGGAGAATCCATTTCTTCAAATTTTTCTTCCCAAAATTTTTCCTAAAACAAACCCACATCTGCCGAAGAAACAACTGAAATACGTTCTATATGCATCCTACTTCTCCAGCATCTTTCCTCACAAACTGGATGAGAGTGAAGTGGACAAAAAAAGAGCATTTCATCGGAGACTGTCTCATGTTCGAAGAAGTTAGTCCCTTGGAGGATGACTTCGAAACCGTCAGCAAGGAGCCGGGAGCGGAAATTGATCCGGAGAATTGAATTTGGTACCGGAGAAACGGAAGGAAGCACAAGACTGCAGGCGGCTGATTGACACAGTTCAGTGTTCGGCTGGAGCGAAAGAGGAAGTGACTACACTATGAACATCTTTTGTTGAGGTGATGATGTCGTGTGACTACACGGAGGACCCATAGTGAACCTAGTATCACTAGTTGTTTGATTTGTGTGGCAAATTTAGGATTGTGAGGCAGGTTTAGGATTGTGCTGAAAAGTAAACCTGAAATTTTTCCACAAAAGTAAATTTATGTCATTACACCTGAAATTTGTGTCATACCACGTAATTATTCATATAAATCTCTTTTTCATAAATCTGTAAAGGGTCATGGGGTCGCCCCCCAAGTCCCATTTAAACTACTTATTTCTATGTAAAATAAAAAACTAAAAAAAATGTATATATATATAAAAAATAAATTTATATGCTTAATTTCAACTAAATTTTTAGTTTCGCCCCCCTCCCCCCAAATTCCACCAAAATTTTGATTAGGTAATTGTCCCCCCGAACAAAAAATCATGTATCTGCTACTGCCTTTAACTCACATTCATAAACCTTTATAGATTTATGTCATGACACGTGAAATTTGTGTCATGCCACATAATTATTCATATAAATCTCTTTTCATAAACCATTCACTCACATTCATAAACATTCATTCAACCCTGCGCATGGAACTCACCTGTCATATTACACTTTTTATACTTTATATATTAAACAAATTACCCATTTATAAAAAAATTTATTATATTGTGATTATTTGTTTATATTATTTTTATTGACATTCATAAAAAATACATAATTAAAATTTTCATCAAAGAACAATAATAATATATTAAATATTGTACACTCCATGCTTAAAATAAAATAAAAATCACATAATTAAAAGTCAATATTTGTATTTTGGGAGAAACCAAAACCTCAAATAAAAGATTGAGAAAGACTAAAAAAATTGAGAAGGATTGGTAAATTTTGTGTACAAAGTCAATATTTATAGTTGAATAAATAATTTTTATCAAATTTATAGCATTAAATTTGTAAAAAGTAGATTTTAAATATATATATATATATATATATATATATATATGGATAGTATTTTTATTTACGTTTGAAAAGAAAGAAGTGTGATTAAAGATACATCCATGAACCGCTTCGTGCAGACGAAGCTGTTTCTTGTCAGAAGATCATAAACCATGCTCACACAACGACACAAACCTTTCATGTAAGGTTTATAGTCTGACATAAGCTTTTTCATGAACCTCAAAGATAACCTTATGGAGTCTCAACAGTATCAAGTCAAACAATAAACATGACATAAATCTTAAGGGAAAAAATACAATTTTTTTGACATTCGTATTGGGATCAATTTAATTTGACAATCTTCCACATCAATTTAATCTCATACAGAATTTAATCAACTCAATTTATGTAACAAGGAAAGTGTTTTTATTGAATTATATGTTTTGAAGTAGCTTGCAAGTCACTTGTAACTATACTATAGAAACATTTTCATCTCTATGAGGCTACATATTTCACTTTCACTTATGTCTATAATAACATTTTTTGTTCCCCTAGCTGGCAGAATCAGCTTTATTTATATTTCCTTCTCCTACTTGCAATACCTATAATTAAAGTCTTCATGTGAATATGGGCAGTGTTATGATGTCCTCGTGTTGCGAGATTGAGACAGATAAATAATGTAACATGTATATATTGGCAAATCAAACCCTCGTAGATTTTAGATAAATCAATTATAATCCACCTAAAAGGATTTGTGTAGTGAGAATCATCTCAACTTTTTTTATATATTTTATGGTATCTTTATATTCTGTTTTTTTCATAAAATATGTTCCCAATTGGCTCTTTCATCCAAGAAAGGGAGATGGCGTCGTTTTTTCTAAAACTCTTTTAGTAAAGGATCTATAGTTTGGTCAATGACATTACAAGAAAGACGACACAAAAATTACTAACACGAGGATGGTTGATACGTGGGGCTCTCATAAAGAAAAATGAAGTTCTCAAAACAATGGAAGCTTATTTAGAAGTCCATTGAGTGACTCAATATGTAACACAATGAAGGTTGGACTTGGACCCCTCCTCAATTCATATATCATTTATGTAGAGCATTATTTGGACTCATGAATGCGCAAAGACAAACCCACGCTGGGATTAAAAGTGTGTGATTCAACTTGCTGTTAAGAAATGAATGGTGCAATGTTGAGTGCTGTTGAGTGTGGAAACTGGATATGGTGCGATTTGAATTGAACGAAAACCTTGATGAGCAAAACGGAGCAGTAGAGATCAACCACGAGTGGAATGAGAAATAGAAGAACTTCAGATTTGACCACCTTCGGCAATTGACCCTCATTTCTGAACCTGGAGAATCTCAATCTGACAATCCTCAACAAACTTATCTAATAAATGGACCTGGTGTGGCACCCCTGATCAATAAAGGCAGATGACCCTCTTCTCTTCTGATAATACTCAACAAAATGTGCCTCTCGAACATAAGTAGTGGAGCCACTTGTGCGCAAGATTAGGTCCTTAGTTTGTGCTCCAGAAAGTGGAAGTTTCGCAACTGTAAAATCAAGGCAGCACAACATTAGTGGGGAAGTCTCAAATGATCCGTTAGAAAAATTGAAGAAGGAGGTGTTTAGTGGAGCTACCAAGAAGTAGGCATCAAGGGAAAAGAACCTACAACAATCCGGTGCTATAAACAAAGAAGAACAACTATAGATAAAAACACTCAAGATCACCCCCAAATCAACTTAACGTCAAATCCAAGGTGCATTTTCTCAAATAATTTCAAACACAGCTCACAATTTACATCCTAACGCTTACAGTTTATAACTGTTTTTGTTGATTGCATTGCAAGTCAGTTTTTTAGTTATAGGTTCCCCATCAGAGTGTATCCAACGATTCATATATTAACTCTTTTTATTTTTCTAAATAAATTATTTAAAAAATCATAAAATGGACAAGAATACAAGAATCAGAAGCTAGAAAAATCTTGTTAAGAATAAAAGAGTCGGGTGCATGAGCATCGAAGCAACACGGAGGCCTAATAATGATACAATGAGGAGGCCTGGCATCGATGTAATGAGAAAGTCTAACACCGATACAATAAGCAGGGCGAGACTCTATAAAAGAAGGACATATGTTCTTTAGCATGAATAACTGAACGCACAATTCAGATTGGTAACTTGTGAATATGTTGATCACCGATTTTAAGAAAAAATTCATGCGTGAAGCAAACTCAGTAAAATATATGACATGGACATACCATGACAAGGCATAAATAACTTCTTCTACCATGATATCATCAAATCCCTTATTCAATGATAGAGATTTCTTATGTCAATAGCGAAGATGATGGTAGTACGCATTAATATCAATGATAGAGTGTTCAAACTAGATAATTTGGTCCTAATCTCATCTAATTAGTTTAGACTCTATTTTTCATAATTAAATCAGTAGTAGAATTAATGCAATAAAAATAGATTGTCGGGATATTATGCGAAACAAACTTACACCTTCACTTAGTCCTCAATAACTACTTCAAGTCAAAGTGTGGGATTTTATGAGAGAGAGCCAAATATCAAAAAATCAAAAAGTCAGCCACGCGCAGATTGGAAGCTGAAGCGCGCGTCTAAGTTTGGAAGCTCAGAGAGTTAATCAGGAGAGGAGATGTCTCTCATGACCTGATTGGTCAGCTCGCATCTCAAGAGCTTTGTTTGACAAAATTGCTTATTTCTAGATTCTTTCCGGATTCTTTCTTTTCATGCATCTTGCCTTTCATTACTTCTATTATTTTGAACTAGAAAGATATATTCCTTCTGTCCTCTTTTACATGTTACTTAACTAAATTTTTTTGTCCACTTTTACTTATCACTTACCAATTTTCAATGCGTATTTAATATCAACAACTACCTTTAACCAACAAGGTATTGGCCTAGTGGTATTGGGTGTTGTCTAACAACCCCAAGGTCCGGGGTTCAAGCCCTGTTGATACCGCATTTACGCTTAGATACGCTGGAGGTGCGCGTTAGCTGGCCCGCAGTGAGTATGGGCGTACCTATCAAGGTGGGGTGTGCGGTCTCTAGCCCCCAAGGGGGAAGTGGGGAACCACTATCGATCCCCTTAAAAAAAAAAAAAAACTACCTTAAAATATCAAACATTAATCACTTCATTATCATATTCAATAAAGAATACATTCTTCACCAATAATCATCTACCAATTTTACTTTTTGCAAGAACTTTTTCAAAAAATTATTAACCACCTACCTATTAAATTTGTTCAATCGCTAGCATTAACTTCACCTTAATCTACTCAAATTAACCTTAAACGACATGTATTAGAGGACGGAGGGAGTAGTTGATTTTTAGTGTGGCTTGAGAAGTCAAAATTAAAGTGTTAGAAGAGTCTTTGAGATTTTTATTTATTTTTATGTGCTTTTATTTTATTTTTGTCATATCTCACAATATGGTTGAATTTGAATTTTTTACAAAAATCCAAGCTTATTAGATTTTTTGTCTATTTGATTATTGTGATTTGATTCCATTTGCATATTGCCATAACCCATCTAAAAAAATTTCACCAACCTAATCTCATATAGAATTTAATCAACTCAATTTATAAACACAAGGAAAGTGTTTTTATTGGATTATAAATGTTCTGAAATAACTTGCAAGTCCCGTGTTACAAAAGACACACTACCAATTATATACATTATTATTATTATTTTAATCTATTTAGATTTATTTTAAAAATAATTTTATAAAATGGAAAACTACTTCTTACACTACAACAGCGGCCCAAGAACGTCATCTGTCTGGGAACGCCGCGTTTCGGATTGTACTGTGCCAACAATCTAGTTAAGCTAGTCCTCCCACATCGTTCGACTTCAACTTGGCGTTCTGGTTATCTAATAGCGCGTCGTAGTGAGAAGTGTCCCTTCGGGGACATCCGATAAAATTGGAACGATACAGAGAAGATTAGCATGGCCCCTGCGCAAGGATGACACGCACAAATCGAGAAATGGTCCAAATTTTTTTGCGATTTTTCACTCTGATTTCTACCATTTGGGGTTTTTCCGCGACAGGTTAGGTTTTCTTTCTAGTGATTTTCAAGCTTATCGATGCCATCTTCTGGAAATTTCTCTCTTCATGATGAGGATTAGGGGTTTTCGGCTGGGTTTTCTATGCGACAGATTTTCTTTCTAGTGATTTTCCAGCTTATCGACGTCATCTTCTGGATTAGGGGTTTTCCGGCTGGGTTTTGATTGGAGTGGGATTCCTGGGTCAGAAGTTTATTGTGTTTTTAAAAGGGGTCAACTTTGTGGCGATGGGGACTTCTAAATTGAGGTCACAGTGATTGAATTGGTGTTTTGTTTGTCCCCGCAGGTTTAATAAATCTAATATGTTGCTGCTCCAGCCTCATGCTTGGCCTGTATGTGTTTTTGATTCAGACTAGGGTAAACTTTATTAATGAAACTGGTTTGTGGTACATTGACTTACTCTTGCCTTTCGGAACAAAGCTGAATGATTTTAGTATGATATGTGAAAGAATATTAAGAGCTATGCAAGCATTATAGAGTCCAAACCGACTCGCAACTTATCTGCGAATTGCGTATATACTTTATGCTTTTGATATCGTATATGTATTTGGATGTAGAGGGATGCACCTATGCGATGTACGGAATTATTTTCTTAGACTTAGATTCCACCATTCCGGCCATATCCGATTTTAGTGATTTGTTTTCGCTGTGCAGTTAAGTTGTTTTAATTATTTTCTCATGGAAGAACACCCAAAAGTTTTCATCACTTTTGAAGACAGCAAACATTATTTTAGATTCAATACTGGTGGATGCTGGCTTGCAAAGGGAAGACGATGAATGAACAACTAGAATGAATCTCAAATGATAAAATATTAGGGATTCGCACAAGAAAAACCAAGTCTTCTGTAGGTGCAAAGTGTTCCATTTTGGGATTGAGGTGCTGCACTGGATAGCAGTGCGATTGCGCCGTGACCAGGTGCCTTATTCAAAGCGGCATTGCTAACAGTATGTAAAGTATTTTTTTAGCATGTAAATGTCTAGGTTGCATATTGTAGTAGTCTACATTGCGATGATTTAGCTTTGGCTTAACCCATGATTTAGTTGGATCCCATTATTTTATTCATTGTGTTTCATAGTTGCAACTCAATTACTGTGAATTCCTTCCTTTCTCCCATGTTCGCCGACCAAAGCCATAAGGCACATCTTTTTTTTTCTTTTTCTCTTAAACTTAATTCTACTGTATACAACTTTGGTATATATTCATTTGTTCAATTAAATGCCAGAAACAGTGTTTTCTTATATTCATTAGCTTGGCGACATCTCTACTGGAACTGCTAGGGATTACCACCGTCCATGCATTTCTACTTGCTGCACCCACGGAAATCTGCTTTATATGATCAAGCCTTGATGGATATCTGTGGGGTGTGGTCGACACATCAGGATGTTGTCATATCCTAGTAGAGGGCACACCTTCCCTTGTGCAGTCATATTAACTTAATATATGTAGTTTAAATCTGTCTTGAAAAGTGATATGGAGCCAGTTATTATGAAATGAATGAAAAGAGATAAGAAAAAGATGGTCTGCACGCACTAACTAAAACCCAGTAGTGATGGCAAACCTGGCTCTGGGACATGATGAGGCAGATAGGAACCTGATGCTATTTCTGGTTAATGTTTATTATTGCGTCTGGTAGTCTAAAGCCATGCCACTGTGATGATCATAGATCGCTGGAACTTACGAATCCTTAACTTGGACCAAACATTTATTAATGAAATTTACTCTTCGTTTCCACATCCTAATAGCATGAACAAACATATGCTATGGAAGATGGAACTTTTTATTATTAACTGAAGAAAGTTGACCCGTCATACATTATTTAAGCTTCTCGCTGAAAGAAGAGACCGAAATTATCCGTCCACCAGTGCCTTGCCAGGATATTATTGCACAACAGATACAGACAGGTTCAATCAGTTACAAACTGCTAGGAAAAATACTAATCAGTTCAAACCAGTGTTCTAAAAGGCGCTAGGCGGTCCTAGGCGGTGGACGTAACGCTTAGCGACTAATCGGTTAGGTGGAGATTAATCGAAAGGATTAATCGGACGGTTAGGCGGAGTTATATATATTAATAATATATTTAATAATTAATTATAAAATTATACCTATAAAATTTATTTTATTTTAAAAATAAAATATATAAAATAATTAGGCGCTAGGCGGGACGTTTTTAAAACGCCAGAGACTAATCGGGCGCCTAGGTGGGTAGGCGGCCGCCTTTTAGAACAGAGATTCAAACAGGTTATATATGGTTCAAAAATCACATCGTGGGTCACTTCATATTGTTACCGCGCAAAACTTTTATGACCAAGACGTCGAGCATAACAAGAAATTAGATTGAAAATGTAATTTTTTTCCCATTCCCCAAAGTTCGTCCAACAAAGGAATTGGTTGGAAAAGATAACAAGGGACAAAAACATACAAGTACTATTACTACTTTGCAGAGTATCAGTTAAATTGATGGAGAAACCTGCATGTTTATAAGATGACCACACACATATGATGATGATTGATGACCCAAGAAAATATATATCGGGTTCTCAGTGTACATGAAATGCTTGGCAGGTCTAGGTACTTGGATGTGTCTGAATGCCATGTGCTGCTTTGGATTGGGTGTTGTGTCGTTGTCCAAGAATACTTAAAAAATAACTGGTTAACTTGGTTGAATAAGAAGAGCGCGAACTAAATAAAGATGAGGATGAAATAGTCCCGGGAAAGGGAATGCCCCATCTTGAATTTCACAAACAAGAGGAAATATTAATACACAGTACTGCATAGATAATCAAAAGGAACTGTGTATGTATTCATTTTGAATATATATGTTTGTAGAGATACGATTTACACCATAATCAAAAGCACTATTGGTTTTGTAAGCAATCTAATAAGTGTATTTACAAAATTTTCACAGCTATTTTCCATGTCGAACAATTCGGCTTGGTTGTCCCAGCCACCTCCATACATCCACATTGCCCGAAGAGTCTCCAGTGAAGATCAAGCCTCTTGCTTCACAAATCTGTATACTTCTGACATCTTGTCTCGTAAACAGCCTGCCGCATTCATGGAAGGTTGGCAGGTTGTATAGGTGAATTGAGCCGTCTTTGCAGGAGGCGAAGAGGATGGGCTTGGCATCAGCACCAAAACAGTTACGCCGTTCAGTGCAAGAATCCCTTGTTGCTCTTTTTGAGAGTAGAATTCTTCAATCTTGCCATCTTGTTCGCAAACCCAAACTTTGAGTGTAGCATCTAGTGAGCCGGATATTAAATATGAATCCCAGCAGATGAGGCAAGTTACTGGTCCCGAGTGCCCGCTCAATGGCTGGATGCACTGAAAGGTATGAATGTCCCAAACCTGACGTACCAGAAAAAATCAGAATTAGACCACAGAAATCTCTACAAATTAATGGCATTCTCATGAAAGACAGATGCAACTTACTCTAATGGTATCATCAGCTGAGCCCGAGTATAATCTGTCACCTCCGACAGAAAGGGAAAGCACTGCTTTGGTATGGCCGCTCAGTTTTGCAACTAGTTTAAAGGTCTGGGTTTCCAGACAAGGCTTCCAAGCCAGAATATCACCATTCTGCTCATACAAAATTCATAATGCCGTTGTCAGTCAGGTGGTCTCATACTTAGGCAAGCAAAACTTGAGTTGAAAAGTAGTGTATGAAGAAAACTGGGCAGCTCATCAATTTGATTACCTGACAAGCAGCGAAGAGAGTTTGATTGGCAACGGCCATTGCATGGACCTGTCCTACTGGCCCCGTGAGATTTGAGGTGGCACATGTTTCAATGTTCCATGCCTGGAGCAGAATCAGATATCCAGAGTCAATCAAAATTTGTCACAAGACAAGCAGAAAAAGCATGGAAGGGGCACAAGAAAGAAAAGAAAGATGGGAATATGAGGTGTGACTCACCCATATACCATTTAGTACTCCGATAAACACCAAAGGGCCTTCGCTGATGAGGCATCCGACTTCAGTCCCCATGCTGAATACATTCTTCTTCTCATCACATTTTCCAGTACTGCAGTCCCACAAGCGCAGGGTCCCGTCGCTACTTCCAGTAAACAGCTTGTCAGAGCAGGAAGGAAGCGTAATGCCAGAAACAGCCTGCATATTCACAAACCCCAACCACATATAATAATTCGACTGAGAATGAATGAATGAATGAATGAATTTCAAGATTGGGACAAGAAGGAGGAAAGAATGTACCTGTTTGTGGCCGCGAAGCTGAGCGATTCTCGCAACACCATCTCCAAGAACCCAAGAATGGAGATATCTGCATTTTTCGCCGTAAACACATCTGTCAGACATCCAGTATGTGCAGACGGCGAGGCGATCCTCCTGCTTTTGCTGCTTGTTAATCGGAGACTTGACGTCCCTGGCGGCAGTGAACTTGTCAACCTGGTGCTTTGGCACATCCCGGCGCCAAGATCGTGATCCGCACATTCTCGTCGTCGTCGCCATGTTGAAATCCGACTAATCAGACTAGCAGCAGCGAGTATGGAATTGAAACGGGAGAAGCAGCAGCGAGTAAGTAAATGCCCAGAATGAAATCACGAGCGCTAGCAACTTGTGAACGAAGAAGCTACTCAAGAATTAAATCAATGAAGACGATGATGTAATGTAATGTAATGCAATCCCAGGTAGTCGGATTAATTTATAGACAGTCAGTCATATGTATGACCGTTGGAGTTTTTAGAATTCCTAATTGCGTTAGGAATCTTTCTAAATTCTGTTTTAATATTTGTTTTTTTCGAATTCTATAAAAGTGACGCGGCGGAAACGACGACGACGCCGTTTATGGAGGAAGAGGATTTGCATGGCAGCATGGGAGGGAGAGAGAAGCCTGGCTGGATGATTTGAAGCTTATTCGGGCAAAACTCCTGATGAGATGGAGTTTTGTCGTCAAACATCTTGGGTCTGTCTCAAGAATGCATCAGTATGGAATGCATGTCGGGCAGCGCCGGCTAATAGGCTGTGCGTCTGGAACGACGGCCAAATGGAGGGAGGCCCCAAAATAAACTCCAGCCAGACGAAAGCCCATTAGAAATAGAGAGTAGAATGTGATGAAGATAACATTAGGGTTTTGGAGGAGGTAGATGGCGGACGAAGAAGCACAGATAGCTGTGGAAGTTATGATTTGCTTTGAAGGAGACGCTGCTGACAAGTTTGGCGCTGGGCGGTTGAGGACGAAGGTTTTGGGGTGATTGGAGCGGCGGTGGCCTTCAAAGTGGAGTGCGATGCCGCGTCAGGTGAGGAAGATGGGGGTGGCTCGGAAAGTCTGGCTGATGTCTGTGTCTTGTGTCTGTGGACCTCGAAGATGAGAGTGCGGATTGAGGTGGCTTTTGAGACGAGCAAGCTACTCAAGAATTAAATCAATGAAGACGATGCTGTAATATAATGCATTCCCAGGTAGTCGGGTTAATTTATAGAAGACAGTCTCAGTCATATGTATGACCGTTGGAGTTTTTAGAATTCCTAATTGCGTTAGAAATCTTTCTAAATTCTGTTTTTTGTCTTTTCCGAATTTTATAAATGTGACGCGGCGGCGACGGACGACGCCGTTCATGGAGGAAGAGGATGGGAATGGGAGCGATAGAGAGAGAGGCCTGAACTACTGGGATGATTTGAACCTTATTCGGGCAAAAGACTCCCGATGGATGCAGTTTTTTAGAAAATCCATGCGTTAGGAATTTTTTTTTTCAAATCTATAAAATTCGACGCGGCGGAGGCGACACCGTTCATGGAGGAAAGAGGATGGGCATGGGTGCGAGAGAGAGGCCTGAACTACTGGATGATTTGAAGCTTGTTCGGGCAGAAGACTCCTGATGGGATGGAGTTTTGTCATCAAACATTTTGGGTTTTTTCTCAAGAATGCATCAGTATGGAATGCGTGTCGGGCAGCGCCGTCTAATAGGCTGTGTGTCTGGAACGACGGCCAAATTGTGGGATGCCCCAAAATAAACTCCAGCCAGACGAAAGCCCATTAGAAATAGAGAGTAGAATGTGATGAAGATAACATTAGGGTTTCGGAGGAGGTAGATGGCGGACGAAGAAGCACGGATAGCTGTGGAAGTTATGATTTGCTTTGAAGGAGATGCTGCTGACAAGGTTTTGAGGACGAAGGTTTTGGGGTGATCCAAGCGGCTGTGGCCTTCAAAGTTGGGAGTGGCTCGGAAAGTCTTGCTGATGTCTGTCTAGTGTATGTGGACCATAAAGATGAGAGTGCGGATTGAGGTGGTTTTTTATAATGTTGTCGTGATATGGTGAAGACAGATAGATCTCTTAGGGGCTGGACGATTGGATTGGTTTGGGGGTCGTAGTTGCATTCTTCAGGTTTTTGCCGTAAAATGGAGGTCGTAGCTGGGGTTCAGGATGTTCTGATTCTTAAAAATGTGGAGTTTCTATGAAGCTGGTGGTTCCTGCCTGCTTCTTGTTCACCATATTCAAACATTTTGATTATGAGGTCATATGTTTTTCATCACTTGTTTTTTTGATGATTATCATTGTTGCGCAGTCTTCTTCATGGTTTGTTTTGTTTTTACTTGCTGCATTTGCTTTTATGAAGATGAAAAAGATTAAGCGGTTGTCACACTTTTGTTTTTATGTTCCACGTCTAAAGATTAGTTTCAAACTCTCCACACATTATGAGAAACTGCTTAAGTTCGTCCACAGTTTTGTTTGGTTCTAAACTGTTCTTCCACTATGGTCTAAAAGATAGGTCAGAAACAGGTCATCAACTTTTGTTCATCCACTATTGAAAGCCACTTAGCTTTGCTATGTACAATAAGTGTTACTCATTTGTATGACATTCATGCTTTGAAATTGAAATGGGATTTTAAAATAGATTGTTGATTCTCTGGCAATACAACTTGTTACATTTGCATATCATTTTCATTTTCGTTTTAGTCTTGATGACTGTTGGCGGTGTCAATGGTAAGTGATTTGTGCCCTAATTAATTGGTGTATCACGTCCGCTAATACTAGGATATTTCAATACTTATATAATTTTAGGTGTTCACTTTATTTTTGCAGATTTCCCCATGAAGGGAGCCCATACCAAGTCCAAACCTGAAAAGAAGTGACATCTCTTTTCTGTCAATCACTCTTCTGTATTTGTTTTCTATGAATGCTCCATTATGTAATCACTGCCACTGTAATTAAGTACTGGATGGTTGCTCGCTCAATTGTTTGGTAATTTCCGGGTTACGATTTGTATGCTTCTTTTGAATTAATGATAGAGAATTTAGTGGTTGTATGATTGGCTATCCGAAGTTTAATGTTTTGGTGATTTATTTTTGTGTTGCACTGTTTTTGTTACAGGACAAAGCCTCTTTCATAGCCGAGCTTATAAAAGAAGGAGAGCTAATTATGGGAAGGAGATGAAAGCTTACAACAATAAACAGGTTGCTTCATGTCATCAATTAGTATTTGCTTGTCTTGAAAAGTATGCTTACGTTATTTTCGTTAAGTGAATCATTTTTTTTTCTTGGTGATACAATAAGGCTGAATATATGTAGCTCATAGAATGCATCGGTTGGCCTTTCTGTTTGTCATATCTGTGAACGGATGTCGACATGAATATGTATTTGTAATCAGATGGCATGATTTTCCCCCATTGATTTTTGTTGGACTGCTGGTGTTGAATGCAAATGGCCTACGGGCGGTATTTTGATGGAGTTTCCTTATGTGAACTTTAAGGAATTTTTTTTCTTGCAAACCTGGTGACAGGCCATGGGATGGAGGTAAGATTCTCTATTGGCTGAGGAATTGGGCCAATCCTACGACTGGTACCTGCGCGTTTCGGAGAGATGTTTCGCTAGCACCACACTGTGGTCCTCCGTTTGTCTATTCCCGTGGCGATCGAGGTCTGGTAGGATGGAAATGAAGGAGGAAGTTGAATGTTTTTATTTGCCTAAGGTGATCGATGAATTTGTAATTCGGCCTGTTAGATCAGAACAGCGAAAAACGCTCAGTAGATCCAGTTTACACCAATTCGGTCTCGCCAGAGTTGCAGGCAATGTGGAGGAAAGTTTGAGGAGCCAGCGCGTTAACAATTCTCGCCAGTGTTAACTGCTCATGTAGGTATCTTATACTTTGTTGCTCCATTTGACTATACTAGCATGCAATACTTTGTTGCCTCTTGTTCATACTCATATATATGCTTTTTATTGCTATTGAACTCTACAGAAGGAATACTTCTGCATTTATATGCTTGCTGAAATCGGACAATTTATATGCCTGTTGATTATACTATATGCTTGTTGAAATCTTGCAATACTTCTGCATATGTATATATATATATATGCCTGTTGACTATATGCATTAGTTTGGTTTGGTTTGTCACTGAGTCGAGTTTTACACTTGATATTTATTTTAAATGCTTTACTGTTTATTTATGTGCCTCTGCTGCTCATTTTACATGCTGCTGCTGCTCTTCAATTGTTGCTTTACTTCAATTGTTGATGCTCTTCTTTGCTGAAAAAGCCAATTGTTGATTATTTTATATGCTGCTGCTGCTCTTTAAATGTTGCTTTATGAGTTGAGTGTTGGAAGCTGCTGCTGCTGCTTTAATTGCTGTTTTTCTGATGTGCCATTTTGTTTTGCCTCAGTCTCTCCAAGGAAGTAATATTGTGGTTGAAGTGGAAGATGACCTGTTTAGGAAAAAAAAAAGTTGTTGAGAGTCTTTATGAGTGAAATTTGGGGGGAATGATTTTGATGAAAAGAGAACTTTTAGTTTGGAGGTCACCATTGCTGATGGCATAATGTTTGATGTGATCTTTTTTCGTTTTATGTAGTTTGTGTTATTTTCATTTTTGGTTATTGTAGAATCAGTGTTATTAACACTAGAAAGTTTAGCGTAAAATAGGAAAATAACAGAAAAAATGAAATTTTCATGAATATTTTCTTATTTTCATTACATTTGATTAAGAATAAAAATTAATAAAAAAGTATTAAAATGCTATTTAATTTAATAAAGTTTTTTCTATAAGTTTATATCTATTTTGCAGAGGTAGAGAGGCCTTAAGTTCGGATACAAGCATCACACCATTTGTTTGTTGTACTGAACTATTATTTTCACCCATCTCTGGAGTCAAGCTGGATCGTTCCTCAGATATCACATAGTAAAACATCTTGGCTAGTAAGGATTGTATGAAATCCTTTGTTTTTTCAATTTTTTGGGGCATTGGCACAACTACTGCTTTCATCAATCATTGAATATGATTTCTACATCAATCAGAAGATTTGTCCACGCTGATTGCTTGCTAGTCAAGCATATGTTTCTGGTTTCTTTGTTAAAGAATAATTGCATCTTGGTAAAAACATGTGCTGACGACTTGTGTGTTTCCAGAATAGACAAGTCTATCAACTTTTGGGAGGCGCTCGTCAAGGCTGCAGTAAAAGATAACACATACAAACACAGTTTCTGCCTTCACACCATACTTGGTATGCTTCAAAACATTTACTTTGGCCAACTTTTTGACCTTGGGTTGATTGAGGGAGTCAACGAGTAATCTCAATACAGTGCACCAGTTGTCAAACTTGGGGTTCTTAGTACTCAGACTTTCTTCAAACGGGGCTTGCATAAACTTGAGTGGAGTACTCAGAATTCAAATTATGAGGAGCACACTTGACCTTGATTGTAGTGCGAGGTTTCAGAGTTATAATGCGATGCAAATGTTTATCAACTTGACACTACTGTTCAAGTATACATCAGGTCGTTTATAGTCCCAATCACAATCAGGGAACTCTATGGCTAGTAGCAACCAAGGAAAGTTCAGAAGTCATCTTTGTTTTGGGGTCTCTTCCTCAGTCTATAAGCCAATCTTCCTCTGAAGCATTTAGCAGAACCAAAGATCCGAAAAGGGTTGCCAAAGGGAAACGAACCCCTGTGACGTTCCTGGGAACCAGAAGCAATTCCCAGTCAGAGTTTTTCTTTCCTCCAATTAAAAATTTGAAAGATTTGAGTCCTTTTTAAGAAAACGAAAAGCAGACTAAATTTGGGAGGTCTTTTAAGAATTTCGGAGGCCCCTTCTCCTCAAGGACTCAAATGAAGCCTTCTGCAATAGCACTTTTAGCACACCCTAATTGTATACCGTCACCGCAAAAGACTAAAGTTTTCATTCAAGCTTATATGATTCAATAAACATCAAACTAAAACAAATACACTCTACAACACATTATATTTAGAAGTAGCACATTTCTAGATTAGCCTATCGTCGACCCGACATCCCATCATCCTTATTAAACCCAATAAGAAATTTTTTGAAATACAATCTTGTAACAGAAAAAGTTGGATCAATTTTGTAAAATAAAAGTTAGATTTGCATCCCTGAACTAATATTACAATAAGAATAAGACCCATGCGCTAAATTACGTTGTTTTTTCATCAAATTAAACGATGTCTTTTTTTTGTTCAATAAATAAAATGAAATCTTTTTATACTCAATCAAAATCATAATACTCAACGAAAATAAGATTAATTATACTTAATGAATCAAACTCGGTTAATTTTAAATAACATCTTAAATTAGTTCAATAAAATATTTTGACAACTAGTAAAGCAGAATAAGTCATATCAAATTCAATGAGACTAGCCGACAATATAAAGTGAGCCTTAGGGGTAGAAATTCTCTTCGTTGAAGGTTAGCATAGACAATATATGAGATCAAAAGTGCAAAGCCATAAAAAACCTAACACCCCCCAAAAAAATACTGTTTTCTAGCCAAAAAACATTGGCCGAAAAGTGGTGAAACGTTTTCCGACCACTTACTGGTCATTTTCCAGTCACAATTCACATTTTAAAATAAGAACAATAAGTAACAAATATTTGGACAAAATGTGCAGAAAGGGGGCCGGAAATATCTTAATATTTCCCATCCATTTTGACCAGTTTCAATCTCTTTCTATTTTTCAGGGTTTATGCACAAATAATATTTTTAGCCGAAAATTCCCACAAGGTGGCAGAAAATTGGATGATCTTTCTTATGTATTTCCGCCCATTGTAACAATGGTTGGAAATAGGATGAAAAACTCAAAATCAAAGTCAGGGCAGGTCCTTCTTTTCTCCTCAGCTTTCTCCCTCCTTCTCCTCTTTCCTCCCCTCATCGGCAATTTCAAAGTGCAGACGCCTCCCTCATACTCCCCCCTTTACTTCCTTCGCCGGCCGTTTGAAACTCTAAACCCGCTGTCAACTCTCTTCTTTCCTCTACTACCGAAAATCACCCTCCACCACAATCCTACCCAACCGAAGTGTGAGTGTAAATTATTGCAGGTTTGTATGAGCTTATATAATTAATTTACTTAAAATATATTAACATGTATGAGCTTCGGTAATTAATCATTTTTTGTGTATGTTACAACCATGCGTGCTTCAGGCCCATTACGAAGAAGGGCAAGGCCGCACGTGTGGAGTCCCCAGCCAGCTAGGAGACAAGCGATAGAAGGACGCCCACGTTCTTGAGCGCCAGCTCACCGAGATATCCTCTTCTTTAGCCCCTCGCTGGACCTAGCCTGTCCGCATCTCATAATTAGGCTAACCAGTTATCTGGTGACTGTGGATGATGTCGAGTCACATAGAGACCCGAAGGGGAGCCAGGAAGCCAATTCGATACTCATCACCCCACTTGAGCCTAATGGGTAAATCAGACATGTAATTTTTGTTAATAAATTTATGGAAGTGTGCGTAGTTTGATTATTATTTTTAATTTAACAATGTATTTTTCGTCCTTATCTCAGATTTCTCCCAAACAAGGTGAGCAGGGAGGAGCGGCCGATCATGAACTTGTACTGAAGTTGGCCCAAGATCAAGGGCTCCGAGATTCTAGTTGAAGTCCGTAAGAGGTGGTTTGACAAGTTCAAGATTAGTTATCTTTAGATGTCGAAGTTTACATGTTTTATCAATACCTGGTTAACAATCTAAAACTTACAAATTATTTACGGAAAAAAATATTTGGCGGTCAGAACATGACTTGAAGGTCGTAAAAAATCTTCAAGGAAAAGTGATCTGCTATTTTATCAGACTCACTTTATGCCACTCATGGGAATGGGTTCATAAAACCTAATTTCATCGGAAAGACTCCTGGCCGAAGATGATCGAGCAGATGGAAATGTTACAGTTCCAGAATGTGCAAGCACAGAAACGGCTCAATCCGCTCAGCTCGGTCAACGGACAAGGTTCGGCGACCCACCACTTTGGGTCAAAGGGTGCGCACTCACACGCGAGAGACCTAGTAAAGTCCCTAGATATGTTACCTTTTAATCTATTGCCATTTTTATTTCACTGAAAAATAAAACTCTTAATAACTACTGAAGAGGATAACGCTCAGGAAGAATTCGAACCCATCCGATGTCTACAAAGCCATGAAGATGGGGAAGCAGAAGAACAAGGGCATCGTTGAGACTGAGGCGGACCGCAACTTGGTAAGTAAACTTGAAACATAAGATTTTAAGACCTATTTGCATGGTTTTGGAACCCAAGTGGGTCCAAAAATCATAAAATCAACTTTAAAACGTGTTTGAGATGTTTAAATGTCAAACTTGGTATTTTTACAAAGCAAACAAGTTTTGAAGCCTATTTTCATGATTTTGGAGCCTAAGTGGATTCAAAAATCATAAACCAGCGTTGAAATATGTTTGAGTTGTTTAAATGACAAACTTAGTATTTTAATAACGCAACATGCTTCAAACTCTATCATGATTTTGGAACACAAGTGGATACAAAAATACTAAAACCGACTTTGAAACATGTTCGAGTTGTTTAAATGTCAAATTTGGCACCTTAACAACTGTAATAAGTTTCAAGGCTTATTTTCATTATTTTGGAACCTAAGGGTGTTCCCCAATTTTGAAACATAATTGAGTTATTTAAATATCAAATTTGATGTTTTAAGAAAACAATCATGCTTAAGGCCTATTTTCATGGTTTTGGAACCCGAGTGGGTCCAAAAATCCTAAAACCAATTTTAAAATATGATTGAGTTGGTTAAATGCCAAACTTATCCCTTTAACACTTAATTACAACCACGCGGGACTCCCTCTTGCAGCAATCGTATGAGAACCTCCACCAATTTGATATGCTAGATTCACAAGTTCGCCATCTCTGGCATGGTTGTAAGCGCCTCCTCTCTAGCTGCTTGTGCCTCGGCTTTGCAGCTCGGGTATTCTCGGTTAAATGAGCCAACATGTCTGTATCACCATCTGCAGCAGCATTTTGAGAACTACGCTACCAACTCCCCCCTCTCTTAACCTGTAGAGCCATGTTGTAGTAATATGCATTCGGTGCATTGAATTTTATAAAATATTAATATTTATTATTTTGATTTTTATTGAAATATGTTTTTTTATAATGAACAAAGTCTAGTAAGAGAACATAATTATACATTTTTGAAATAATGTCAATATATAAAAAAATTAAAAATTATAAAAAACTAAATTTAGTGGTCAGAAGTGGCTGAAACATGCTAGAAACTTCTTTTTATTTTCACTGGCCCATAAGTTAAGAACAATTGGCCTGCGGGAAGATCACTAAAAATTGACCTGAAGCCACCGAAGTAGTGGCGCCTCAATTAGGCCGAAAGTGTGTGCAGAAAATTTGACCAGAAAGTGATTGGAACGTTCCCGCCAACAATTATTAGCGGTGCTGTTCCGACTTCCGGTTTTTCTAACTAAAATGATAGTCAGAAAATAGGTAAATTTTTGTAGTGAAATCTTCTAACAAAAAATTTTCGATTGTGAGATTTGGCACGGGTGCCCTAGGATATCTCTATTAAATCTAGTTAGTTATTATGAGGAACTAGGTTTCTCACATCATCTACTCTCAACAACAACAAAAAAAGCTTATTTTTATGCTTCCTTGAAGTCAGATATGAGTAAAGTCAAATGTATTTATAAACAGGATTTATCTGGCGGATCGAAGATAAATCAGCTCTAGATGGTTTCACCACAAGTTAAAATTCGGTGATGGTGTTGGCATTACCCACCAAGGTGGTAGCCTACTGATTTTCCATTCGGCTATTACACAAATATTGTTAAACTTTTTTGGTAAGTGTAAGCTTATGCTGCAGCCGCGAGAAATAGGAAATTGAAAGCGCCAGATGACTCTGCAGATCTGTCTGAGATAATAAACCATGATCTTCTTCAGGCTGTGTTTTTGTCTCTGCTCAGATTTTCTTGCGCTCTTCCATAAGCCAATGTCTGCACCTGAAATGCGAAACTATATGAGTTTACGTTACAGGTGTCTTGCCAGAAGCGACAGTCCAAATAAGCGTTGATGTCGCATCTGGAACTCAACCCATGAAAATTCTGCAGGATGTGAGAATGAGAGCGGTGGCGGCAGACACGTGCATCCTGTCCCTCAAAACATGTCCAACGTTGGATGCCCTCAAATCCGTTCACGCTGTTATGCTCCAGTCTGGTTTGACTTTAAACATCTTCTTCTCCACCGCGCTTCTTTCTCGCTACGCCGCCGTCGGATCCATCCACCATGCCTACGCCGTCTTCTCCTCCATCTCCGCCGCCGCCACTGATGTCTTCCTCGTCAATGCTATGCTCCAGAGTTTCGTGGATTGCGCTCGCTTTGACGGGTCCCTTTTACTCTACCGCCGCATGCGACGGTCGGGGATTACCACGCCCGATCATTTTAGTTTTCCTTGCCTCGTCAAGGCCGCCGGATGCTTTGGTGACTTCGCGCTCGCCTCCAGTATCCATCGGGAGGTTATTCGGTTCGGATGCGCTTCCCATGTCCTTGTTTGCAATTCAATCATCGCCATGTATGGTAGGTGCGGAAGAACCGAACTTGCACGAGCTCTGTTCGACGAAATGCCTCACAGTAGAAGAAGCGCTGTCACATGGAGCTGCATGATTGGCGCGTATGCCCAGAATGGATTTAATCAGCTAGGCATTTTGTTGTTCAGGCACATGATGGGCCGGGGAATCGGAGTCAGCAGGTCGGCTTTGTTGAATGTAATGCCGTGTGTTTCCACCGAGAGTGATGCTCAGAGTATATTCAGACTTGTTGTGGCTAGCGGACATGGTTCCCATCAGGCAGTCCAAAATGCCGCAATGAGAATGTTCGGCAGGATTGATAGGATTGACATTGCCAGGTCCATTTTCCTCCAAATTGTCGACAAGGACTTGTTTTCTTGGTCTTCCATGATTGAAGCATATGCGCAGTCTGACTCCCCTTTCGACGCTTTCCAGCACTTTATTGAAATGACTTTACTTGGGTTCCGACCCGATTCTGTCACCCTTCTGAGCTTAGTGCGCGCATGCTGCACTATGAGGTCTGTGCAGCAAGCGCATCTTGTTCATGGTATCATCCTGAGGACTTTATCCTCATATAATGTCTCCCTCGGAACTGCTTTAGTCGATCTTTATGTAAACTGCGGAAGCATCAGACATGCTCGATCAGTGTTTGACAGGATGCAGGAAAGAAATGCGAGAACATGGAGCACAATGATTTCAGGTTATGGAATTCATGGTCACGGGAAGGAAGCACTGCGCCTATATGATCAGATGAGGAGGAATAGAGAAAACCCTGATCACATCACACTAGTAGCTGTACTGTCTGCCTGCAGTCATGCTGGACTAATAGCTGAAGGATGGGAGTGTTTTGAATCAATGGAGCGAGATTTTGGAATCACGCCGGGGCTCGAACATTATGCATGCATGGTGGATCTTCTAGGACGGGCAGGTCAGCTAGATGAGGCCCGTAACTTTGTCGAAGGAATGCCTATAGAGCCAGGAGTTGGCGTGTGGGGTTCGCTGTTAGGCGCGTGTCGAATTCATTCAAATCTGGAACTGGCAGAACATGCTGCGAAAGCTTTGCTGGAGTTGGATGGCTGTAACCCTGGTAGATATGTTCTTTTATCCCACATATACTCATCAACAGGCAAACAAGCCGAGGCTGAAAAGATTAGAAAGCTAATGACAGAGAGGGGTCTGAAGAAATTTGTTGGACATACTTCGATTCACAGTTAGAACGTCCTTGCCTCAGGTCATGCCCTTCAACCAGTTTTGAAATATTTTCGCCAGTTGACATTGAAAGAAAAATCACATTGCTTCTTAAGTTAATGATGATAGATAATTGCTGTAAATGATATGGAAAGAGTTACAAGTTACGGATAGAAGTTACATTGTTATAGTTTTGTTAGGAAAAAAGAAATGGCTAGTGAGTGTAATCTCTGTCTTTTTCATTGTAAAATGTCCCACCAATCGACCTTGATGCGCTTCCAGTAACAATAACAAAGGAACATAGCTAGCTGGAATGCATACTTGTTGGCTCTTAAGATAAAACCATCATTAAAGACAAACTTATTCCATGTTCGATCATCTTTACAATTATGCAAAACATCTTTAAAATCAACATCATACATGTACTATTCTTTAAATCGTCTCTAATCTAAAGATTTCGAAATCAAATTGTGACAACATGTCATATCACCTAGATAAAGCATCAACGATTACATTATCCTTATCCTTTTTATGTTTTATGACATAAGAAAAAGACTCAATGAATTTCATCCACTTAGCATGCCTACCATTTAGTTTTGCTTAACTCTGAATATGCTTTAATGATTCATGATCATAATATATAAAAAATATAACTAATGTTGCCATGTTTCTTATGTGCAATCTTGAATATATAATTCCTTATTATAAGTAAAATTATTCAAACTAGGCCCATTCAGTTTCTCACTAAACTATGGTACCGATTTTCCTTCTTATATCAATAAGACTTCTAATCCAATTCCATTTGCATCACATTCAAGTTCAAAAGTCTTATTAAAACCAAAAAGTTGAAGTAATGGTGCATTTGTTAATTTATCTTTTAACATGCTCAAGACATTCTCTTGTGCACTGCCCCACTTAAATGGTACTTCTTTTTTAGTAAGTTCATGTAATGGTGCCGCAATGGTACTAAATTATTTCACAAAGAGACGATAAAATCCAGAAAGTCCTAGAAAATTTTGTACATGAGTAACCATTTTAGGAATTGACTAATTTTGTATCGCTTCAACCTTGGCATAATCATCAACTTCAATTCTCTGTGGAGTAAAAACATAACTAAGAAAATAGACTCTATTTGTGCAAAAGTTGCACTTCTCAAGTTTACCAAATAAACGTGCATCACGCAAAACATCAAAAATGGCATGCCAATGATCAAGATGTTGCCCTTCTGATCGGCTATAAATCAGAATGTCATTAAAATGTACCAGTACAAATTTGCTAATAAAAGCATGTAAAACTTTGTTTATTAATCTCATGAATGTACTAGGTGCATTATTTAAACCAAAAGGCATTACTCACCACTCAGATAAGCCAAACTTAGTTTTAACGATGTTTTCCATTCATCTCCTAACGATATTGTGAATCACTAACATCAAAATTGAATATGAATTTGTGAATCACATGAAATAAGCCTGGATTTGGAACGCCACAAACCATTTTTTGACTTTTACGAGAATCCGAATTTAGATCCGAATTATCCATTTCTTTAATATAAATCATACTCAATCCAGATCCTAGATATAAATCATCATATGAATTGAGAAATCCAAAAAATGAAATAAGAAAATTATTATCTTTTTCGTTCGGTCTCCACATTTCGTGAACGCGGTAGATGAAATGCATCTAACAGTATCTGCACATGTGTGTGAGATACCGCGTCTGATTTAGAGTACTAACTCCCGAAAAATACCTCTCTCACTAATGTATCTCCCGTTATCGAATAACAAAGAACGTATATTAACGGAAAATAAAAGTCCTAAGATTTTATTTATAGTGAGAATTGTGCTGAATTTCGGCACGCGGACCAAGGTTATCAATCGGGTTTCTGAGCTTGCGCCCATGGGTTTAGCTTATCTAGTTTATTTGATTCAGACGTGGGTTGACTCGGATCATATCCAGACCGTATCTCATTTGATTTTCACTCAACTTAATATCCGAAACTCGATTGTGTGCGATCCTTTAGGTTTATTCTTAATCAACCATGGACTAAAGCTCATTGTTTAAAGGTGGCTTCTAGTAAGACATTATAACCCCTAATTAAGAATAAATAGGTTCTCAAGACAATCAAACCTTAGTCAATACGAGTAAATTAACTGTTGTGATGAGCATAACCTAACATTATTTGCCTACATAATATCTTATTTATACACAGAAATCCTAAGAGATACTCTCTTTTTCACAGGGTGTGATCCTAGCGGAATGGGTGTGACTCGTGACCCTTCACCAAGTTTTTGTCTCTTCAAGACTTGGGCTATAAAATTAACTTTTCCTCACTTCAGAAACGACGCCAGAAATTTGTCAATATTCTTCGAGTGATCTAATCCGATTCAAGACTGATTCTGCTTATTTCGAGATCCCAGTTCCATATCTCAACCCTGCCGAACAGCCAAAACCTCGCGCTTTCAAACCCTCATCCGGGCCCAGCTGAGTAGTCTTAGCAATCAAGGTCCCGTGCCTGGATTCTCGCATTGGGCATCCGAGCGGTCTTGTCCAAATTAGTCTAATCGACTACAAATGGTGATTCACTAATTTGGCCGCAATCATAAACAGTCAAAATTGAATTAGATCTAACTGCAGGGGCTAGAACGTTATTATTAGAATTTACAAAACTTCAAAAGACGAAGGAAGCCCTCTCTTCTTGCTCCATCTTAGCAGCCGAGTATCAATGGCGTCCTTGAATCCATTTCCAGCTCCGCGCACCAACTCCGACACATTCCGGCGAGCACTGCCCTCTCCGACTCTCTTTTCATTCCGATGCTGCAGCTATTTTAACAGAAACCCTAAACCCACCGGCAGAAACCCCAAGTTTAAAACCAAACCGAATACCAAACCCGCCGGTAAGAGCATCGAACTAGTGATCGACGTGGACCACATTAAGCGAGACATATCCTCTTCTTTGGAATCGTTGAAGCGCACGGCGCGATACAAATTCCGCCGCTTTGTGAGCTCCGGTGTGGATGCTTTTGATGATTTGCGGACTATGGTCGTGGTGGATGATGGTAGGAGGATTCTAATATCATGCCGACGGTCTACGGTTGTGTTCTTAGGGAATTTGGTGCTTTGGAGCTTTGTTGTGTGTTTGGGGTTTAGGGTGTTGATTGGGTTGGCAATGTGGTTCAAGCGTGGTTTAGGGTTTGGCGGCGATGGTGGAGGGTATATGGTTAGGAGAGATAGGAGTCTTGGAGGTAGAGAGGTGGTCGTGGCGCAGGGCTACAAGCCTAAGAGGATTAAGAGACCTAAAAGTTTAGGTGATCCGCTGTCTACCGTTCTTGATGGCCTTTTGGCTGAAGGGGTGGAAATGGGCATCCAGAAACCTGTTCGAAGAGAGGAAAAGCTGCCGGAGTGGTTACCGATCTCAGTTTCACAACAACCAGTGTCATTTGATAAAGAAGAAGGTCAGAGGATGGCCAATAGATTGGTCAGAGGTGAGTGGTTTGCGCAGTTCATGGTAGAATTGCTTTTTTCTTTTCTTTTCAGAATGACTCAAATCTGTTGAATACCTTCGATTTTCATTCCGACATTGTGCTGCCATTTCAAAAGATTTGTTTACCCTTTCTCATAATTTTATTTTTAATCTTTCTTATTTTTTTGAAATGTTTTCTAAACTACCTTATTTTTTTCTAAAATTGTGCAGTTCTCAATCGCAGTTCTATTGAGAAAATCAAGTTGCAAATCACAATTTTCCTAGATATCTCTACTAAATTGGACTATGTTGCAAATTGATTGCGTTTGTGAATTTTGATTTTGTGTTATATATTTAATCAAATGCCCTTTTTGTATCTTATACGGAAAATCAGGGTTGGAAAACGCGGCTTTTCTAGATATACAAAATCGACTTGATTCTTTTTCTTTTCTTCTTCAACGTTTCCATCTCTTTGTAACCGTGATTCTTCGCCTTAGCTTCGCCGTCGATGTAGCAAAAGCTCCGCTTGTTATCGATTTCGATCAGGATTGATTGATTAGTTATTAATTTCAAATATTTTATTTTATAGTATGCGTAAGTGCTTTAGTTTATAGATTTATAGGTTTAAATTTTGGTTTAGGTAGTAAATCATAGCTCATCATTAATTTTGAGATTAGGATTGCCTGGTTGGTCATAAATATCGATTAGTCAATATGAATTTGATGGGGGTGAATTTCACAATTTAGTATTTGTTTGTATCATATATGTTCTCTATACAAAGGCCAATGTCCTTAGAAACAAGTGATAGTTGCGAATGTTTGGTAAATGTTAGTTCACACAGTTAGAGTGAATTATACAAAGGACAATGTTTTGTCATGCATGCCAAGGACAGTTAGAGTGAATTATTTAGAGTGAAGTTTGGTAAGCATCTGACATAAACCTCCTTTATGAAGCTTTGTTGGAGATGTCCTTAAAACATAAGAAAATACGTCATGTCTGAAATGAGTATTTTACAAAAGGCCGCACATATTGAGAACACGTATGACACAAAGCAATCCTAAATTGTAATTCTCATCACCATCATATTCAGAATGACTAATCGAAATTCATGACGTACCTAGCAATTCCAATCGAAATTGATGACGAGGTATTGCTATCCAACTAAATCAAAATTTATAACTCTAATCAACTCAAACACTATAATTTCAGTTTTTTAGACAACATACTTGATCAAGATCAGCGACGAATGGGGCTTTTGCTACACCAACGACGGAAGTATGTAGGGGAATCAGGTTATATAGAGATAGAAAAGCTAGATTACAAACGGAAGAGAGTCAAGTCGGTTTTGTATCTCCAGCAAAGTCTTGGTTTTCTTTATATGATACATAAAGCATTGTTCCATTGAAGGACACAGTTCATGAGATACAAAATCGCGATTTGAGTCTGTGGCCTTAGGAACTTAGAATTTCATCCTCTGAGAGTAATCCACAGTTTTGTAATATGGATTACTCAGTATTAGTTTTTTTAAATTTGTTATTTCATAATAGCCTGGTAAGTTGGAAAGAAATATCAGTGCCAAGCCTGCTGCCACAAACTCTAGTGCATTTATGACCTCAAGTTATAATGTGATTACGTCTGTTGCAGCAATCATGGATGCCAAAGTTAATGGAAAAGATGTATCTGAAGATGATATAATTGAAGTAAGTACTTCATCATATGGATAAATGTCTAGTGTTCTTCCTTCTATCTTGTTAGTGATCGAGTTTTACACTTTGAAGAATATAGGTCAGATAATGCATCTGTCGAATGCTGATATTCATACTTGTGTGCCTGGTGATCAATAAACAGTTGTAGTAACTAAAATGTGCTCCGTAATCTCCAGAAGTATACAGATGAGAATGATCTACTCAAACATGGGTCATCTGGCATATTTTGTTCAATAGAGCAGTTTGTTGACTAGAATATAAATATATGGCTGGCTGATTTTGTAACTTCTGTTTTGTAATGTGTTATTATTGTTTTTTCTTATCCACTTATGATATGATTTAGTAGAGTTTTCTTTTTGCCTGTGCGGGTGAGCAGTTGCGTCGCGTATGCAGGACATCTGGAGCAAAAGCACATTTTGATACTGCCAACGCACGTGACTCCTTCTACCGAACTTCAATAGAGTTGGTATTGAAAATGTGTAGCAGGTCTGTACTCAGATGGGATCCCTAGTCTTTTGGTTTCTGAAATCTTAGTTTGTGGATTTCAAAGATCAAGAGATGTTGGAGACTAGAATTAAGAATACCTTTCTCAAGCTTTTAAATGTGTGAATTAATCCGGTTCTGCATCTTCTTATTTATTGTCAGTTCTTCTGATATTTTTCTCCAGAATATCAAACTACCCCACCTCTGTCCAGATAGATTGCGAGGACCCTCGTTGGTTCATTGCTGGTCTTGGGGATAACTTGGGTATTGAGAAAACACAAGCTGCCAGAATGGTGACAGCAGCTATTGCAGCACGCACGCGTTCGTGTTTATTGCAGGCTTGGGTAATGTACCTTGTAATGAACTTTCCGTAGATTATTTACAAAACAATAAACACTTGCTGCATCATAATCATTGTGGATGGCTACTTACCACTGAAAGAAAATTGTGGAAGTGGCGTGTTTCATTCCGAGAATTGCAGAATCATAGGCATGTGACTGTTAGTTTTTTCTCTTTTATTGAAACTGCTTGGCTAGATTACGAGGGGAACTCTTTCAGAAGTTTGTTACTCTAGAAACTGATTGTGTTTTTTAAGTCATCACAAGACGCTCCTGTTTTGATAGAGTATCTACTCCGAGATACACAAGCTCAATATTGGATGATTCAAAAAGTTATAATTTCTTTGTTTCTCTGACCTTATTAGTTTGATTAGCTAAACAGGTTGGTAATTTGCAGGCATTGGAACTACAACAAAAACATTCAGAAGCTGTAGCGGAATTGTCTAAAATCTGTATTCTGCATCAGATATTTCCTCCAGAAGAATCCTCTGTACTTACTTGAGCCCATTTACTTAGAGTTTATTTTGATAGTTCAGCATTTTCCCGGCCTTTTGCATTACATGCTTTTGTGTACGCTAGTGCTATATGCTTCATTTTGTTGGGTCATATTCTTCTGCATGCAGCCTGAGATGGAGATGGTGGCTAGAGGACTTAAGAAGCAGTTGAAACTAGAGCACAGACAGTTTCTTCTCAGCATTATCATTCAGTTGTGTGGAAATGAAAGATGCAGAAGTATGGCTGAGGCTCTTGGTCTGGTGAGTCGCTCAGTGCACCCTGCTCACAATTTTTAATATGTCATGTTGTCATACTTAACAGATATGATCTATTTAGGAACTTGCAAAGTCAGACCAGAGCGAACAGAAAGCTTAACTCCCTCAGATGCAGAAACTGCTTTTGTAAATGTACAGCATTGTTTGACATGGAATTCATTTCCATCGTAGTTCCAGTTGACGCGGCATATTTGACCACATGGCATCCCATAGAGAAGTATGGCAATCAAATACAAGCTTGGCTACTTAGTCGTCAAAATTTGTTTACACAAACACTGTTGACATGACCCAATAACTTTCTGAATATTACTTTACAATTATAATGACATTTTCTCATTCTTGTGGAATCAACTGTCACCAGAAGCTCCTTGCACACTTTTGAATTGTACCAGACAGGACATGTTTCCTCAGTTTGAAATGAGAAACATAGAATCGCATAAAACTCAGCTTAGATCTAATTCGTGAAGCTTTTATTGAATAAGAAGCCAAAGATTAACCTAGCAGCCTAGGGTCTTAGTACTTAATGACATCTTTATAAAACATTTCTTCACCGCTCAGGTGAAATTTCATGAATCTTTTAAACTATTTCTGCACCACTCAGCTGACATTGGACGCTGAGTGTCATTAAACCTACAGTGTCAAGTCTCAGCAAAAGGTTCAAATGTCTTTCGTTGCATGCCCATACCCGAAGCCACATACGGATAACAGATGCATAAATGCTCCTAATGAAAAAATGTCCCACAAGATGCAATGTAACACGGAAGGCACATGGTGTCATTATACAACTACCTGCCAACAATTCCTTACATAACTAAAAAAGACAAGACCCAACTATACATTAATACCCATTTAAAAAAGAACATGGCTGTATATCAGTAGAGGGAAATCAAAGGCCGCAAGCAATGGATAACCAAGTAGACAGCTATACTATACAACAAGGGAAGACAGGCTAGTCGAAATGTACATGCGAAACAAGCCTAACTCAAACTAACTCTTTCCGGCTGGCAGCTCAATGTCCTTCAGCGGAGAAAAACACTGACGACAAACTGCATAAAAAAGAATACCAGGAACTCCAACACGCCAGCACACATCCCTGAAAATATGTGGTACAGTGTGTCAGTTATTATCTTCAATGTTAGGACCTTTCAAGATTAGGAGGTACAGTAATGGATTCCAAAGCCAAATCATGAATTACGTTTTGGAGACAGTCTATGTATGAAGAACTTGTCAGTCCACGTATATTAATACCACTAGTTTGCTTACACAATCAAAGGTAATGACTATTCACTTTTACAGTTGTCACATAGTAACAAAAGTTGATTGAACATTACAGGTTCCAGCACTGTAGTCAGGAAATCCCAAACTTTATTTATGGCTGTCGCCGACATGACAGGAAACATGATACGTTTGTACATAGAACAAACTGAAAGGATTATCTTAAAGTGCTGATGACTAATAAAGGCAAACAATCAGTCTTCGTATGCAGTTTGAATTTTAACATTTAAGTGGTTAAGCCTTTTCTCTATAATCCCTGCCTGTAGTATGTTACTAATAGAGAAATTAGAATTTAATGGAACACAGTTGCATACCAGTAAGCTTCAAAGTTCCAGATGTTGGTCGGGCCGGCAATGACATTTCTGCAGATTGTATAACCTCAGTTTTTGCACACACAAAACTACTCTTATAGTTGTCACATAAACTAGACTGTTAAAAAAAAAAAAAAAAACTAGACTGTTTACATGAAGACTTCCAAACCAAATTTAAAGAGTAGACTGATAACAACTAAAATCCTGTCTTAGCAGCTCAACTCACCAGAAGCGCAGAGTGAAAAGGATGTAATTGAGGTCGACAAAGGCCATGGCGCTTCAATGTTGTCGCTTAAGTCGCACGTAAAGCCAAAACCAGTTATGTTATCATAGACCACATCAGCAGGCAAGCTTGGAAGCAAACAACCTAATTAGTTAACAAAAGATTATCATTCTCAGCTCTTTTTACAAGGTATTCTGTAAGCACAAAATAAATGAGATAATTGGAGTGGGTAGAAAGTTGATCTGTGTAGTTATTATGTTTACCAACAAGTGGTCTATAAACAAAGGGTTTCAATTGAATGATATCCCTTTTTTGTTTGCCACCAGGGTGTTGTCCTAGTGGTAAGGAGGTCAGGGTGGGATCCTTACCATCCGCACCTCAAGTTTGAACCCTGGTGGCACAAAAAACAAAAAAAAAAAAATCTAGCACTTTGTTCTTGTGCATAGTGCTGCTAGTTAAATGGAAAGTCGAGAGCATCTTTAAATCTATTGCTTATGCTCAATTCCTCTCACTCCACTTCTCTAATCCAGCACTTTCCTGTTTTAGTTGTTTGGATCAGCAAGGCATCCAAGTTTGTTTATATGATGCTATCTATGATTAAATAATGCTTTCATATTATAATTCAACCCCGAAATTTACACACACCTGACTATACGCAACTGAATTTTTCTACGAGTTTATTAATGTCAACACAGGATACAAAAAGTATGTAATAAAAATATAGGAAGCAGAAAGTAAAGATAAACAAATAACAGCGCAACTGACCTGGTTGACCATCATTTACTGCAGCGCATGCCCATCAAGTGAAACATATAAAAATTAGATGATATTCAAGAGAAGAGGTACAGAATGTGAACAGTTCTCATGAGAAACATGCACCTTGTAGACTAAAATCCTTCAGATCAACATCACATAAACGGTAGACATTTGTCAAGACACCACCTTTCCTCAGCAGAGAGCCAAACATCGTTGAGCACAGGATTGCTTGTTTATTTGTAATCAGCATCTGATTCTGCATTCCCTCTATGTATGTATTCAACGAGCTACAGCATAAGGGGCTAGGTGCAGCTACATTTTTGCATGCTCTGATCACCTCCAACGGCTGCTCAAACTCTAAAGGACAAACTGCACAAAGAGTAGTGTTCTCAACAGCTAATCAATACATAGAAAAATAAGGAATGCTTTGACTAGATGTTTAACACTACCAGTTATACATTACATGAGTTTCTAGGATGCAAATGTGATGGTGTACACTCATATGGCTACAGCGAGAGAGACATATAACTTCATTTGCATCCTTATTTGGTGCTTTGCTTCATTAGTGTTTGGACTTTTGTAAGCCTCAACCAACACTTCAATAAGTGTAACCATGAACGAATGAGTTGAATCATAGTCGTCAAAATGTGAGAGGCACATTAAGGCAGGATGGGCTCTCTGGAGCCTAAGAGCAGGGCACAAGGCAAGATAATTGCCTCTTTGAAGTGAGGAGCTTTAAGTTGAAAAAATACAAAAATATAGATAAAGTGGTATTGGCTTCACCATAAATTGTTCCTTGGGTATGAATTAAGATGCAGGCTTCAGTATTTTAAAATTCTGAACTCATTATGGCTTCATTCACCCGTGTGTAACTAAAAATCATAGGGGCTCTGTGACTCAAGGAAAATGTAGCACATACATGCTCATTTTGAAAATGTGCTTCTTCTACTTTCAGAGAAATAAGGTCACTTTCACACCATAATTCAGAAGATTACTTTATTTGCAAGAGGGAAATCAAATCAAAAGGTCAATAAAGTAATAATTGTCATTAAAAACTAACCTTTGTTCACTTTGCAAGCAGTCAATATTCGAAACGCCTTGTTGGAAGCATCTGGAGACAATTTTCTAGAAAGCCACGCGTATACCACTCCTTTACAGTCATTGATGACGTCAATGTGACTCCGTTCACCAGCCATAATCTTGGCATCATCAACAGACAAATCTCCTGCGGAGAGGTGAAGGGCAGCTTCTGCAATTGCAGGCTGGCAGGTTGGTCGGCAACTCTCCTTGAGTGGATCCACGGAACTACAGGCATTCAATAATTTGCTTGCATTTACTATCTTCTCAAATTTGATTACATCCTTGACAGGACAAGACCCACCTGTGAGATTTTTTGATTCTATAGAACACAGGGTACTAATGTTGTTGCTTCCCCCTTTGCTACTTAGTATACTAAAAATATCTGACATGCAGTCCTCCGCAATTTCATTCTGCAAGACTAACTTGTCAGAATTTCTACTATAGTATCCCTGTACGATACGCAGTAAACTGCTAACTTGGGGACAACAAATGACATTTGCCACCACTGGAGCAACAAGTTGAGAACAATCCAACGCTGTCTTCTCCATGATGCTTGAGATATCAGCAAAACTGACAGGGCACTTTCCAGACAAAATAGGGTCGTATGCTGGAGGAAGAGCTGGGTAGACAGGTATTGATGGTTCACCATGTGAAGTATAATTAGGAAAGACAGTGGGTGATACTTCAATGGGATCAAATAATCCACTTCGGGACAGACGTTGATGACCCACTTGTATCTGTGATGTCACAGCATCTTGAATACAGAAAAGCCAGGCAACAAAGAGCAACAATTGATGGATGTAAGAACCTGCAGAAACTGTTCTCGTCAACTAATGAATATGTTATTTTGCTTGTATGAGACATTGCGTAGAAACTAGAAACTAGAGGAAGTCCTTGAAACACTAACACAGCTTCTCACTTTCTGTTGAATATAAATAGCTTACCTTTACAACAAGAAAGTGAAAATGCTTGATTCATAGCTCCATCAACCTCTGACTGACAATGAATAAGACTGAGATCTTAGTGCTGATTTCTATCGAGTGAACGACCTATATATCAGAAAATTGCATAGAATCATAATCTAAACATCAAATTAAACCCAAAATCACTTAGCAAATCAAAATTTTAAAAAATAACAAACTGTAATTACACAAGTACCATCTAACATCATTGAAGAAACAGAAGAAGAGCATTTTATTGTGCCTGCATAATTTTATTCCCACACCAGGTGAGACACTTAGACCGTCTCCTGGTTCTATAAGTGTTAATTGGGCAAGCTTATGCCAAAAATAATACTTATAGATGGAAATGAGCTTGTAACATGTTCAGCAAAGCTCAAAATGAATCTAACTAAAATGACTTTTACAGTTTCCACAGAGGTAGCGGGCCAGACAAAGACTGGCACATTCGGCATAACTTAATGTGCTAAAGGAGTATAGATTCTGAACAAGGTGGACCTGAAGAATAGCAGCACTCAATGCTTCAACCCTAACCCTAAAATTCGGGGAAAAAAAGCTCATTCTCCGACAACAATCAACTCACAACCAAAAACACAAAAACTGCAATAATTGCAAAAAAAACCACATTACAGATAGCACACATGGAAAATTGCAGAGAGAGGGAAGTTTCACTTAATGACTACGAAACCTGAAATGAGGACAAATCCGGGAAGCCACTGGCCGCGCCAAACCCTAATCCCTCGGTGGATTGATAAAAAAAGACAAAAAGATAAATAAAGCAGCGCGCAGATCCAAGTGCGATGGTGATTGAGAGATGCAGAGAAGCGAGCAGTAGACGAGAGCGAAATGCAATTGCGAACAACCAACTCTCTTTGCCTCCTGCTGCTACCGCTCCTGCTGCTGCTGCTGCTGCTGAACTGGAAAGTAAAGTAGACAATTTTTTTCTATTTAATTTGTTTTTGGTTTATTTATTTAATGCAGTTCGACGGCCGAGGATCTTCCCATACAATGATTGTCAATCCGACGGTTCAAACTACTTCATCACACGATTCCGCGTTTTTTTATTGGTTTAGTATAATAATAGAAGTTGTATCAATTGTGAACCTTGAGTTGAGAACAATCCTGAATGAATGTGAATCAATCATTTTGAATATAAAACGATTGTGTTTTGACTTTCTTGTTAACTTTATTGATCATATTTTCTTATAACTATCCCATAAAATTCTCAACCTACCTAATTTGACGCAAATCAATCATATCTTTTATTCTCTTTCTACTCTTAATTTTTTTATTTAATTCATCGCATGATTCCTGAGTGGTTCAGTTTCAGATCCAAGTAATTCCACCCAGATCGCAAAGAGAGAGATTAGAGAGTTCGGCGGTACGTTGACAGTCATCATTTCTGGAGAGGTGTGTTTGTTTCATAACTTTTTCTTTGTCTGATTCTCCTGTCTCTGAATTTTTTTCTTGATCCAGTAGGAATCTAGAGGGGTTGTTAAATCATGGTTAGTTTATCTGAAGGTGAAAGAGGGATGGGCCCCATTGGCCCCCTAGTGGCTCCGCCACTGATTATAGCGCTGAGCTTTCTAATTTTGGTTTGGCTAAGGATGGGCCAACTTGCGACGAGGATGGGGACTTGTAGAGATGTCGCTCCTGAATACATGGCATATGGTAAATAACCGCTTAAAATTGATAATTAGACGTTAAAGTTTTTTAATGGAATTGCTTTTATAACTAAGTAGCACACGGGTTTATTGGAACAAAGGTCGTGACTGCGCGGGTTGAAGGTTTTTTTTGAGAGATAATGTTTTTTTAAGTGAATGGGATTGCATGGTTTGGATTTGAATTCTGTATATAACAAATGATTTTTGTGTGTGTTTTTAGACACTATTTTTTTAAATTATGTATACAGCTGAACAGTGAACATGTTTCGCATACGACAGTGAACATGCTTGAGATGACAGTGAACATGCGACATTCTTGAGAGGGGTTATAACTCTCGAGTCCGAATCCCCAAGGGAGAAAGTGGGGAACCACTATTGATTCCCTTTAAATGAGAAAAAATGCGATATTGAACAGTGAACATGCATAGTGAACATGTCTGAAACGACAGTGAACATGCCTGAAACGACAGTGATCATGCCTGAAACGGCCCTAAAATATATTTGAAACGGAAGCTAACAATGAACACCACTTTAATGTGAATATGTAACAATGAAAATGTCAATAGTGAATATTTTTTTAAAATATAAACAACTGAAAAACAAACAGAAAATCTTGAAAAAAAATTTATTTTTTAATGATCAAAATGATGATATAAAAATTAAGACATTTAATATAGTACATAATTACATATTTCAATATCTATCATATTTAATAATTTTCAGATAATTAATAGAGTTTAATAAACAAACTTAAAAAGGAAACTAAATGATTGGTCCAAAATCGTTCGCACTTTGTTCGCAACGAATCCCTCCCCATATCACATATACGTATTTATTTATTTATTTGTGAACGAAATAAAAAAATTCTCTCAATTATCATTTTTTATACTATTACAACTCGCATTATAAAATTTCTAAATAAAATGCAAATCATTAAACTTTACGCGTAATTTTTAACCTTATTAATTTACAATAAATTGCATTACTTATTTTCAAACATGTTAAGGAATAAAATTAATTGTGAAGTCCTTCACACTATTCTCCTAGCAATCTGCTTGTTGTGCTCTTCATCTCTGTATATCACGCATCTTTCATTCTTAATCATTTTTTCATCTCAATTTTCTATTCTCAAGAAGGAAATGATGTTGAGTATGCTGAGGATGATGGTGCACATGACCTTGTGATTCAAGTGATGGATGTTGCAGAGGCAGGTAATGAGGGCGAAGAGCGAAGCAACCATTCTGATGGTCTGAGAAACACTACTATGCTGACAAAGAAGGACTAGCTATTCTCGACCTAGTCAGATAACCAGCCTAGATTCCTGGTCTGAGTGTGTAAAGGGGAATACGAGAGGACCAAGAATAACAACATATTGGGTAAATATGAGCTCATCTCACGTGCACTAAGAGTGCCTCAAATCAATGCGTGCTTCTATTGATGCAAATGACATCCTTAATGTACCGATCGATAATAGACTTGCAAGATTATGATCAGCCGTTGGAGACGTGAGAGTCTGTGGAGTCGTGGCTGGGACTAGAGGAGCGGCTATCATGGCGGTAGGAATTGTTGTGGTTGGTTGAGATCTAGCGGTTTAGACTGGTCGATGGGCTTAAGTGGAGGGCTGCCGACGGAGGATTGTTTGGAGGATAATGAGGTGTGGTCCATATTATTTTGTAATTCTCTTAATGCATGCAAAACTTCATCAACGACGTTTACCGTGCATTAACAAAGTTAAAAATTGCCTTTAGAAATATAACGGTTTGTACTTTATTTGAAATATTGATATTTTGAAATGTAACTGGGTAAGAGGTGATAAATCAGGACCTTTTAGAATTTTTTTTTCTCTACTTATTTTATTATAAGCCCGATTATGATATTTTGCCACACGCATAAAAGTAGTGATCATTTTTTGAATTATAAATTTGATAAGTTGGAGATGAGATGAATTGAGATGGGTTGGACTGAAATGAGGTGAGATGATATGAGTTCATCTAAATATAATTGAAATGAAGTGGACTATCAAGAAATATTTTTATGAGTCTCTAATTGTATTCTTGAAATAGAAAATTAATTAAAATAATATAATGATCTTGAATTATCTCTTAAAATACATTTGGTATATGAGAGTATTAAGAGAGATATAATATAATATAAATATACTCACACCCAATAATAAACAAAAAAGCTTATAAAATGTATTGTTAATATTTTAATAAAATTTTGTACTAATAATATCACGATAAATAATAGCTATAACAAACAGTTTTACATTATTGTTATGACAGTTTTTGAGTATTTGAAATTTTTTTAAAATTTGATTTTTTAAAATTTAGAAACATATGGATAAAAAAACTGTAGTTTAGTAATCACTTGCTAATCTAGATCTATTAGAGAAAAATTAAGGAGTCTCTAATTATATTATTTTTTTAAATTCACTTTTAGTGTATATTGAGAGGTAATAAGATACTCATTTTTTACTATCAAACTATGTATATTTTTTGGCCAAAATATAATTTGATAGGAAACTGATCGAAAATTGCCGGCCCAATTATAATGTTAGTTACCGGCTACTATCCCATAATACTTTAGAACAAGATATTAAATCACAAAATGGCCGAAAAACAAATGTTCCAAGAAATTGGCCGAAAACTCCCCGCTCGTTTCCAGCTAACTTGATTCTTGACCTTAAAATATCATTAACATGGCTAAAAATTTATCAAAACAAAAATCATAGATCGAGTTCAGATCTATTTCTCCCATCTTCCTTCTTTCCTCTCCCGTTTATACTTTCTTTTCTTTTTTTCTCTTTTTCTCTTTGTTGTCATTGTATTTTCCTCTTCTAGCTCGCCCCCATGGTTGCTGCGCTCCCCCCAATACTCTAACAGGCTATATCCCTCATTCATCCCCCTCTTCGGTGTCCGAAAATGCTCATGCCGCTCTTTCGGCTACATTCCCCCCGTCGTTTCCCTCGAGGGTGCCAAGGATGAGGCCCCCGGGGGGGTGCCTAGCCAATGCCCACGTGGGTGCCGAGTCAAGGCCCTTGATGGTGCTATGACCGAGGTTACATCTCTCATTCATCCCCCGCCGCTGTTTCCTTGTCAATGTGTTTATTTCTTGTTGTTGTGAGTTTGACGAACCTCTTGAGAGTTTGATCTCACAATTACAAGGACATACACATCGACTGAGGCACTTAGTTCCGCATATTCAAATACTTAAATATGATCAAGTTTAATCCGAGTTACATCAAACTCAAACACTGACTTGGGGACATCATTCACCGCCATTTTTCTCTAAATTTATACTCTCCATTTTCTACCATCGAGAACATCTAACATCATTCAATTCGAACAGTCAACCTACAACACTACCTCCTTAGACATCTTATATCATACGAATCTACGTTATAATTACACTTTTTTAATTTAAAAAAACTTTGCCATTTCCCAAATGGAAACAATTTAATATCCATATTTTTATTTTTTAAATGTTGCCGGAACTAGTAAAAAAGGTCACAACATATCTCACCGAAACTAGCCGGAAATGGTTGTAGAGTGTTTGGCGGAAAATTGATCACAAATTGGACGGAAAATTTTCGATCTCACTGGCTGGAAAATGGCTCGTACACAACCAAAAGGTCTAGACTAAAACTGGCTAGAAAATATTATCTGTGACACCATACTGGTAATTATTTTTTGACCAAAAAAGTGGCTGGAATTCAATCATAATTCCTTTTTCATGCAGTTTCTAGTTAAAAAGGTGTCTTTTATAATGTTTTTCTGTGAACAAATATTTCTAATCAGACCATACAGTGCTATGTCTTCTTTAATTTTTGTGTTCATCTTGTGCATAATCTATTGCACTACTCTAACAAACTACTATTAGAGGTTAAAGTTTTTTTGATGGTGATTTAATTATGGTTTGAAGTTGCACATTTTAATGACATAAACAATTCTACTACAGAAAAATAAAGGTTAAGCTTTTTTGTGGCATGGAGAAATGATAAGAGCTTTGGCTGGAAAATATTTTGAAGATATGACTTATGCAAAGATTGAAATAGAAAAACAAGCTCTTAGAGTAGTCAAATTATCCTTAGAGAATGAGAAAAGCTTTTACAAGGAATTTTCGCTTGTATACATTATTGTTTGAACAACCTGTCACTGTGCCTTCCCCCTCTACTCCCTCACGTTCGACTGCGATCCTACATTTTTGCTGAATTCTGTTTAAATTCAAGGTGCTTCAGATCTCGTCGATCTATGATTGGCATCATGGGATCAACATGGGAACAAATTGTCATCGCACACCAACAACCCAAAGCTGGACTGATGATAAATGATAAATCTTAACTTTGCTTGGCAATGTGTCATGACATGGATCCTCTCTCTGAGAGCGGCCAGTAATAGTGCGAGCAAACTCTAGTCTGCAAAACAATATATTTAAAACTAAATATTGCCCAACTAAAGGTTATACTAGACAGAAATGGGGCGATTAGGATTTTGTGCGTGTATCAGCCCTCTCAAATGGTTTATTCTTTCTCAAGTTCCAATCTTAAATAGACATGCTTTTAATTTTGATGAGAGGGCCTTGATTTTTGAAAGCCGACCCATATTAATGAAAGAGTGGACACTTATACCAACACAATCATCATTTGCATAAGAGGTCGACATGTGGGTTTGACTTTAAAATCTCGATCCTTTGTTATGGGATGTCAAAGCATGAAGTTATATAGAAAGCATAATTGGTTGTCCGATATACATAGATGTCATTACAACATCTATGTGTTGGATGGACTACACATGCATTTGTGCAGAAATTTTCCTCAAATCCGAGCCTCTGGATGGAGTCACCGTCAGATGACTTGAATGCAAACTCTTCCACCCACAAATTATGTATGAATGATTGCCTCCTAGATATGCAGATTGCAGAACATTTGAAAATGAAGAAACACATTGTCCTAACAAACTAAAAGTGCCTACATTTATAGTAGAACAAGCCAAGCAGATCTTATTTCCGAAACCAAAAGGAGCTCAACCTCAAAGTATCCATTGTGAATCCCCAATTAGTGTGAGATGTCTGGATATTACCATCTTGGTACATAATCCAGCTGACCTTACACATGCCCTAAAACCTCCTCCAAATGAGCCTATCGCGACTTCCCTACCAAATCTCAAAAAGAATAACAAAATTAAGAAAGCAAGAGGAGCTAAGCTCCAAATAAAAGAAACATTAGACACCCTGGTAACAAGAGTTAATGGCACACCAAACCACAATGAAGCTATCCAAGTATTTCAACCAACTGCGAGCTATGTGGATACACCTTCTGATGGATCCTCATATATTACCACAAAAAATAAATTAGGGGAGAAACCAACAAAAAGCAGTAAATATAAGTTGAAAATTACAAAAATAGCGGCAGAAGATCAAATGTTCAATGATATACTCTATGATATGGAATCCCCTACTCAAAGCCTAACATTATCTGGTTCCACGGGCAAAAATCACCTAAACAAGTACCCCTAAAAACCTCCCTTCAAACGATCTTCACATTTTGAAATTTTAGGAGGCTAAATAGTGTATCAAAACAACATGATGTTAAAAAGTCCATTCTTGTGCATAATTTGTCATATTGTGTTTTACTTGAAAATAAATTATAAATAGAAAATAAAAAAGGTGTGCGAGAAACTACAACCTCAGAGTTAGGAACACCTTGATAATTTTGATACATGCTAATGGTAGAACATTGATATGTCGAGACCATAGTAGAATTTGACTCCAAATGATAAACGCTCATAAATTGGTTTAAAATATGAGAAGGAGTCTAATAAACAATTGGTCTAATAAACATAAGAAGGAGTATTTTTTTTTTATAAATTAGATATAATACTCATAAATAAATTCAGAATGGATAAATTGCTTCACTAGTTCTTTGGTGGAATTTCCACCTTTTGAGCTACCTCATCTTGCCCCTGGGTTGATCAAATTGTCTTGAAAAACAAAACACCTAAAAATTTATTCAAGGTAGCAAATTTTTAACTTAAAATGAGTGATTTTTTTAGATCTAGTAAGGGAGAAAATGGAGTTTCTTTGTTTCCCTATACCTTTCTTCAGTAGCTTATAAACTCAAATCATTAAAGTTTGCTATTAAAAATATCTGTACCATTCAAAAATGATATGTCTAAGAGACTACAACAAGTCATAGGAAATTTGATTGGATGTGAGAAAAAAATATCCTCCGCCTCATATGATTTAGAACTAACCAAACAAAAAAATTGAGATTCGGATATTCACTAATAGAATTAAAACAATACTTGACACACCGTCTGATCATGTCAAGGGACCTTCATTGAACATAAAAGCACTGCCAATAATATTTTGCCGTCACAAAATTTAATGCATTCTTATATTAGAAAAAATTGTGAATCTTAGGTGGGAACTCGAGATTAATCTTGAGATGACATATCAGTCTTTATTTTGAGATATTTTAAGGGATCGGTTGATTTACTTGGAATTTCCAATGAGGCTCATTGATTGTGTGATGACCATGATTTCTTTTGCATATTTCTCTATTAAGGTGGATGCTGAACTTGTGAAGCAACATGTAGATCAGTTCTATGATCTGATAAAGAAGCCTCACAAAGAGTCCCTCTGGCATGGGAAAAGTGCTGCACACCCATTAAAAAAAGGGTAACATCGGGATCAGAAAATTTTTAGCAAACAATACAACCCTCATAGCCACACAGAGCTTGGGATATATCGCTTAATAAAAATTCTCTCAAAATCAAATGGGTCCGCACCTATTTTATCAAGGGGTAAAACATATTTGACATGCCGGTAGCATTTACCTGGGTAACAAAAGAAATCATCATATCTGCACATAAATGTCAAGATATGGTTTATATGACCAGTGCAAATATGAATTGGAGACTCACATGTAAGCCTTTTTCTGCTTGCTCAGCTTACTCTTACTTAACCTGTGATGAAACAGTTGTAAACTGACCTTATTACTCTCCGTGTTTCAATATGGCTGAGCCAAAATATGAGTTCATTACTTGGCTAATATGTTTTGAGAGAATAAATACTAAAGAGAGAAAGATGTGTCCTTGCAAATATCACTCATGAAGTGGACTGCTAAAATACAGGATGCTCTATGAACACAATGCTAACTAGTTTAAATGGTGCCCTTGCAAGTACAACAACAAGATGTAGCTAACTAGTTTAAATGGTGTCCTTGCAAGTACAACAACAAGATGTATGGTGGGGAAAACATCAATAGTCTGTCTATTTATCTTATCAAAAGAACTGTTAAAATCTTCAGAAATAAGATGAAGAACAAGAATCAAATACTAGCTGACGGATATCACAAGACTTATTTAATGCCAAGTATCTATACACAAACTGACTGCCAAAAATGTGGCATGGGCCTCTACTGTTGGGATTGAACATATACCTTCTACAGAAAAAATGCAAATGGCACCTAGACTGTACTCATGTTGGCACCACACTAATGAGAAATTGAAGCAAAGACTGAGGCTACAAAACACATTCAGCAGATATATTTTGATCCTTGTGCCTGTCTGTTTGATTTCTGTAACCTGTCTAATTTGACTGGCTGCCACAGTTTCTGGGTATAAAATAGGCAGGGTATCTCCTGCCCTGTGAGCCAAATGTCCAAGGTAAGGCATTGGAATCCCAATGCCTTAAATGTCCTAAAAGTGACCAGGTGTCATGTTTTTGCATGGCACCCTTGGTTCCATAAGTAAATCGCGAGTCTGTGTGAAGATTGGTCTGCACATGCCTCCCAATTTTTTTGGAATGAAAATATAATTTTTTTTTAAAAATTTATACTTAAAGAATGAGGCTCTCCAAAAATTACTTTTGTTAAACAACTGATAAAAACAAGTAAAACCTGAGCAACTTAGGAAAAAAAAAGAATAATGGAGTAAACTCAAAATATTATTAAGATAAACAAGTGTCAATTGTTCAAACAAAAATGACGTACTAGAATATCATCATACACGCAGCACCAGGAGGAGGAATTATGACAATTGAATGGTGATACTTTAATAAGTCTAGCCCTAATAATTAAGGAACAAAAACACTAATACTCGTCTAGAAAGCCATGCAAATTCGAGGCCTACCATTTTATCCGGTGTGAGTTCAGAAACAGCGCATCAGGTTGTGTATCTATTTTTGGCTCCTCGGTCATGTCTTTTTGCATCATCCTGCATCGACGAAAACAATTAATGGCACACTCTAGGATCAGTGAAACAGACAAATATCAGCTTGAGTCCAGTAGTCTGACATCAACTAACTACGATGAAATAGAGTTGAAACTTACATGCACTATGAACCCAATGCTTTCCTGGTAATCAAGAAACTCTTTCCACTGTTTTCCTATACTGATCTGCATAGAAAAGAAAATTAAATTATACAGAATACAGGCTCCATGATTTGTTGCAGTAAGATGATGAGCCACAATATGTTTTGAATAAAAGAACACACTGAAGTCACACAAATTGACGAAATGACACAAAAGAGTTGTATAATTATAAATTCCTTGTAGAGGGCAACATATAAAGGGTACATTACCCCATATTCCTCATTTTAGCCAAGAAAATTTAGTCACTGCCCTCAATTTATGAAAGTGGAAGATCCACAGTGAAATGTATTGCACCACAACAATTGAGGGATAAGCATATGAAGCACTAATAAAAACTTCAACTATTGTTGTTTTTAAAATACTAATTCATAGATCACAAGCTCAAGTGCAATCAATGTTATCTGCTCGCAAAAAATCAGCTGAATAAAGTTAGGAAATAGAACAATATAGGAGTCGGACAAAGCTAGGCACACATCTAACTTTAAGGTTGTTGTTAAGATATTTTTTGTAACAAATGAAACACATGGGAAAGGTTGAAAAATTAAATTTTTGTTAGTCATATAATGTATCAGGCAAAGGTATCAAAAAGGTAAAAAGATAATAACACCCGAAGCAGTAAAACAGAACAGAGCAAAGCAATGTAGTCCAAACCACATGACTACCTGGCCAATACCACAAAAATATTACTTCCTCGGTTCCATGTTACAAACCCTCAACACATGCTAATTTTTTTAATAAATATACTTGTACACCCTTTGATAAAATATGTTTAGCTAACTTGATCAACATTGTCTCTTTAGAAATTTTGGAATCAAATTTTATCATTAATAAAAGGTAATTGATATTGCCAAGTGAACATATAATATCGATTTTAAATTTCAAAATAAGAGTGTACTATAATATGAAAATGAGGGACCAACATTTTGCAACTTAAACTAGGTAGTTATTTCAGCATGCATCATGTATCATCACCTCCTGATAGGGGAACTCGTTAGTTTTCAAATTTGATGAATGCAACAAAGATATTGAAAAATCCTAGTCTATTTGAAATGTATTTACTTATCCATGGCTATAATTTATAAGTTACACTATCAGTGGCTATGGGACTGTTTCAGTTGACTAACTATAAAAATGTCACAGCATGGATTCAAAATTTGTGTGTCCATCTCTTTTTTAAACATTGCATAAATATTGGCAAACTAAATTTCACTGCAAATAGAATCACACCTAACAAGAAAATTACTTTGAAAATGTCTAAAGCTCAGAACAAAATCAAACTTAGAAGGAACAATTCTGTTAGATGGCAAAATTCAATAATAAATGTGAAAAGTAGCACCTCACTTGAATGAGGTGCAATCTGATGAACAAAAGGCAATATCAACATCCACAAAGCACACATATAACTTTTCAAAAGTGTGATACTCATATCATATCACAAACCCCAACTTGTTTGACTACTTATTTTTAGTACAAGTATTAAAAAAAATGCAATGGATGATGCGCGTGGAATGAACACAAGAGAGTTGTATCAGCAAATAATTTAAGATGTAACCTGTGCGCTTTCATTAGAAGCATTTTTTGTCCACAGTGAAATTTTTTCCTGTCTGCCTCTAACATTAACAACTGCACCACATATTGCGTCACCGTGATCAAATTGTTCCCCAATCATTGCAAGCAACTAATGTCAATAAACAAAAAAGATGTCAGATGGCTGCTACTTTTTTTTTTTTTTTGAGTCCAGTAGATGTAAATAGTAAATACAAATACACACCGTGTAAAGCCAAGCAGTATCTGATTTTCCTCTAGGAAAGTTGGCGGTCCACTTGCCTCCGTTAGCACAAACGGGGTCCTCCCATTTCGGCTCAATCTTATCTTTAAAACAATAGAAGTCGGCTCCCACAGCAAACTTGCTTGGATGATGTATGTTGTTGTAAAGGCTGCGATCAAGATATGCACCGACATGAAGCTATCCACGTATTTCGTCATACAAACATAACATTTAAAACAACAATTAGAGAGTGAAAAAAAGAAGAAGAGGAGACCTCCAAAACTCCTCGACAGTGGAAAAGGTGTAGATGGGGCGGATGGTGCTTCCCCACTCGGCCTGCTTGGATTTGTTGGAGCCGTTGTCGAACCAGAAGGTCCATGAATTCTCCAGTGGATGTTGCGTCGTCGTCTGACTCTGCCCCTCGCTCGTCGCCGCCTCCGATGCTTCTTCGGCCATGTTTGTTGTCACCGCTGGTGTCTCAGATCCTGTCCTTCCTATTCCTAAACATGCCGTGATGCGAAGTTTCCGGCCTCAATCGGGCCGGGCCTGACACAATCAAGGCCCAGACAGAATCTGTCGGGGGTAGTGTTCCACTTACATGAAATGAAAAGTTGCAATCACTTTTTACAGGGAATAGAGAATAATTTGATCGAAAATTTTAAAAAGTAATATTTATTTTAAGCAAATTTCCAACCTAATTAAATAAGATATACTTTCTCTATCATCTTTTACATGTCACTTAACTGAATTTTTTTGTTCACTTATTACTTAACAATTTTCAATGCGTATTTAATATCAACAACTATCTTAAAACGTCAAACAATAATCATTATTTTATCAAAATCAATAAAAAATCATTCATGACCATAAATATTATACCAATTTTACTTTTTGCATTAATTTTAAAAAAAAAAACACCAACCACTCACTCATTAAATTTGTTTAACCTCCAACATTAATTTCATCTTAATCTACTCAAATTAACCTTAAACGATATGTATTAGACGACGGAGGGAGTAATAGATAGGAATATTTGTTATTTATTTTATCTCTCATTTTTTTATTCGGACGGAGGGAGTAACAGATAGAAATATTTGTTATTTATTTTATCTCTCGTTTTCTTATTCTCATTTTTCTTAAATTAAATAGGAAGGTGCCGTTTGATTGATACAGAGGCCGAGCGTACATAATAGTATCAGATACCCAATATTTCTCAGGCAAGATGAGGAATATCTAATCACTGAAGTACACTGCCATTAAACTTCACTCTGCTCTGGTAACTGTTTGTACAGTTTCTACAAAGTTATTCACTAAACTCCATTACACAAACCAGCAGAACACAAACTCAAGAAACTACAAATAGAACAGTCAAAGTCATGTGTGTTGAGGGAGGAAGGGCTGGCATCAATCCGCTCCTTGTCAACCTTCTCAACATGTGGGCTTGTAGATAGAAGAAGTGAATAATTATGTCCGTCATAGTTATCAAAACCGCACGGGGATCAAACCGATCAGGATTTCGATTCCCAAATTTTTTAATAAACCGGCGGTTCAAATTGATTCAACTGCCGGTTTAATTATATGTAATAACTACAATGTATGAAATTTAATATGTTAATTATCTAAATTTTAGCAAGTTCATGGCTTGTTGGTTTGAGTGCTCGCTTGACCCTCTTCGTGCTTAGGTTCGAATACTCTGTCTGTCTACTTATTTTATATAAAATTTTCACATAGTTCAATCATTAATTTATACTAAACCGATTCCTTATGCAGCTCGGTATAATTTAAAAATCAGACTGATACCTAGCTCGGTTCCCGATCCAACCGATCAAATCAGACGGTCCGATTCCCGATAACTATGCATTCTGTCCTCTCATAATTAGATACGAACATGTCCTAAAAAAATTAACAAATTCACAAAGCCCCCTGATGCATTTTTATTAACACTGATAATGGTATGATCAATCATAAAATCAAAATAGTATGATGTCATGTCTTGTCCAATGAGAATACAATAATGTTGTAACCAAAAAATAGTATGTTGACACTTTAGTATAACGATTACACAGTTCGACTAGGAACTGGATCATGTTTCGATGGGGTTCAGAGATGCAACATAGATTAAGTGCTCTCACTCAAAAACAATGTCGTTTAAGATGTTTGATTTAATCAATTCAACTCTCAATCCAATATGAACAGTTAAACTCAAAAAATCAAAAAAAGGAAAAAAAGTATTATTTTGATTTAAAAAATAAAATAAAATTAACAAGTTTATATTTTACACTCATTATGCATTTTTATTCACTAAATGTTGATAACTAATCATTAGTTGTGTACTTATATTCATAAAAAAAGCAGCTATATTCATCAAATAAATATTTTTTAATAAAAGAAAGCTATTCTATTTATTTGATCAATATATATATGTATACAATTATAAAGACAAAAATTGCTATGTTCACCAGATGAGATTTTATACTCACCATATGAAAGTTGTGTTCATCATATAGATAGATATGTTCATCAGATGTAAAGTATAATTATCAAGTGGATAGTTCTGTTATCAAATACATACAATATTTTGAGATCCAATAATATGGTTATGATGGAGGCTGTTTATCATTTGGGTCAAATACATGAGCAAGTCAGTTTTCATTTGGTCGCAATGCGCATCTATTTAGGCTTTAACAACAATGCCAAAGTGTTGTATATCATGTGCTCATGCTGATGATATTGCAATGGGAGACCCCTCTAAGGCGTAAGATGCATTGTCACCATATTTCTCCATGAAATATTCTACTTGACTGTCTAGACCTCTCTACTCATTTAAGCTCCTAACAATATTATGAGATGAAGACCACAACTGCAGTTATTATGCTACCGGATGCATCACAGCTAATTATGGATTCGCGACTCTCAATATTTCCCTTGTGGAATACATCTTCTCTTAGTAATTAAATTTTTTTAAAATTATTGTGCTAGTTTTTTTAAAAAATAACTAATTAAGAGAATACATGTATATATTATTAATTTGACGGTGCAGTATTCAAGTTTTTTTAGGTGGGACTTCGATATAGCAAAACTAATTTATAGTCCCAGTAAGTACGGAGTCGTCTAAGTAGTTGTGGCTTATCCGAGTGGCTAGGCCACGACCATCTACGTATTTTGCTCTCTAAAATAAATTAAAGGGCTTGACAACCACAAAGAAGAAATACCTTGGATTTTACTTCACCTAATGTTCATATTCCTACACATGCAACATATACTATGTTTTCTACTTACTACGTCATGGTTTAGTGTTTATAGATAATCCCACTCGAGCTTCATACATTAATATCTGGCTCTGAGGCCTTTTCATAACACGACTAGCGATTACAATATGTCCCAATGTTGATTCATCCCACAACACTGGTAGTAAGAGTGATATTTCTAACATCCTGATTATGTATAAAAGTGTTGTCAGGGTAACAGAACCGTTATTAAGTTGTCTTATGTAAATAAATTTATAAACTTGGTTCACTTGTTGGTAGCAAGTACAGGATCAATCCACGAGGATAATGGAATCTGTAATATTGGAAAAAAGATAATTTGACAAGTAAAAAAACTCAAAATTTGGGGAGTCTTCAAATTGATTCATGGGAATCAAATCTACGCTCCAAAGAGAGGAAAATATCAGTGGACAAATATGTAATTCATGTTGCTAACTAGTGATCGTGTTGATCATCGATACTAAACATGAAATTCTTGTGATGTTTGAACTCAGCAAGCTCATGCACTTGAATGCAATGACAAGTTGTAAACAATTGTTCCTACTCTATGGTCATCATACCCTTATGCCACTGATAAGAACCCTATATATCTTGAATGCAATGACAAATTAGGTTGTCAGTCTAGATGAATGATATATGCAGTTGAGTTACTGTGGTGGGGAGTTCAATCTACACGAAAACCTATAGTATGTTTACCTAAAAACTTGCACAAAATTTATTCATTTTGCTACTCATTTGGTTGATATATAATTCTAAAGCCTCAAAACTAAATTAGCGGTTAGATATCATGCAACAAAATAGTCATTCATTGATGTTGTCATGTAACAAAGCAGTCATTTAGTTGAACCGCAATAAATATACCATCATAATAAGAATTTATTAAGACAATTATCTCAACATACATCACAAGTTTTGTAGCTGAACTACAAAAGGGATTTAACTACTAAAAATTATTGGAAAGAACAGAATCAAATATAAATGTGTTGTATTGATTCTGCTCAGACCAGAACGATGTCCCTTATTGTTCTCCATTGGTGGTTGGACTCTCTAGTCGCAAAATAACTGACTTTGATAGCACGGTTGCACTCGAAGTATGGACACTCAAAAGAGAAAGTGGAGACTTTCTTATATAAGTGTAAGATGTGCCCTACTTAGCAAAAAATGATAATCACGAGTTACTAAGTCTTCTCTGATGAATATCTTCTGAGAATTTGATGTAGATACAGATTTGTAAGCTGATATAAATTGAATTCGGATTTAGAGTTGATTTGGAAACAATCAGCCCACTGACATGAAACATCCTTCTGACCGAAATCCGTTAAGATTTAGATCATGAATCCTCACTAAAAATTGTAGATAACTATCTCCTCTTTCAACATTGATTTGAATCATCAAAAGCATACTTCAGACTCAAAGTTATGGCCCTCAAAAGTCATTTAACCAGAAGTAACTCGAATTTCGAAACAGGCATGCGTCGGGCACACGTGTATGCCTTCCCGCGCACTTTCAGAGTTCAAGTCCATCAACTACAGCTAGATCATACTCTTATCCCTTCTGATTCTCGCCTTCATTTGTTAATATGAGCATAGAGAATGATAGAAGCCTATGTTCTTTAATTACACATAATTATACTCAATTAATATTGCATGTTAGTCCTAATATAGGGCATACTAACATGTATATAAAAGAGACTACATGGTAATTGTAATAAAAAAATAACTTTATAAATGAAATACGGTTAAGTAAGAATAAAATATCATAGGATCTGTAGATCTTTTGGAACACGAAGCCACTACTCGCTCATGAATGTGGAGAAAGCTATGACTTCTTCTATGAAGACTACAAGAACTCGATATATATGCTCCTCCTTAGCTTGAGTGTGAGAAGTATTGTGTTTCTTCTTATGTGGTGTGTTGTTCTTATGTTGGGTAATGCTCCTTTTATAGTGAGAAAAGTGGAGGGAAAACATATTGAAACAATGACCTTCAAGGAGAGGAGGATTTCCTCCATGAAACCTCCTCTTTAAATCTCTTGCGACTCCATACTCAGTCAAAGTAGGAATAGGTAAAACATCATACTCGGTCCGAGTAAACCAAGGCAAAAATGCTACTCGGTATGGCTGAAACCAAAATATTTTATGTACTTGGATCAAGAAAGGGGCAATAAATGCCTCTAGTTGGACCGAGTAAGATTTTTTTTTGCTTCTACTCAGGCCGTGTACATGATAGAGCTATATTTCTTGAGCTAGTCCAGTGCGTACTTGGTCGAGTAAAATCCTACTCGACTGAGTAAATCCTGACTGGATCATTTTCTTTATTTTTTGCTCTGTTTTTGGTCCAAAACACTTTCTTTTCCATTTTTTTACTATTTTGGGCCTTTTCCATATATAAAAAATAAAACCACAAATACAGAGGTCAAATGATTCTAAGACATCCAAAATCACTAAGAAAGGAAATCTTAAATCGGTCATATTTTTGTCAGATCAAAATTCCATAATTAGAATTTGTTTGTCTCAAACAAATAAAAATAATCACTCTATAAAAATAGGGAAAATATGATAGTTTTATCCCTTATGAAATTATTGTTCTTAGTCTCTTAAGTTCGCTATGCAATGCAGATACAGAAAGCAATAAAAATCCTAACTCACTTTCATACGAATCATTAGTGCATTTAGCATTGCATCAAGCTTTTAAACCCCAAGGTGTCTCTTGTGGACGAGTTGTAGTCTTGTGAGGATTTTCTAATCCGGATAACTCACAAATCTCATTTTTAACTCTTTACAAATGGAAAAGATGATCATTATATTTATTTCCTAATAATGCATCTATTATAATGTAAGAATATTTTTAGAAAAGCAAGGTATTTTTCTTAAAAACAAGCAGGCCTTCATTGCAAAAACTTGTATAGAGTAAAAGAAGTACTTTTAAATCTATTAAGGACTTTTGAATTACTAGTCTCAAAAATTTTGATAAAGTCTTTCCAATCACTCACACAAAACTTTTCCGCTAACCACCTATGCTAAAAATGGCTAGTCCATGGGGTTATGGCTCAAATCTCATTTTTAAGTTCTTAGATTAAATCTTAGATTGTAAGAAAGAAGGAGCTTGGAATGAGATTTCAAAAGAGAAAAATATTTTTATAATATAGCATTTTCATGTGCACACTAACGTCCTTCCCAAAAATTTTCTTAGAAAATGTTTTGAGTTAAAATCCTAAGAGAAAATTAAGAAGTGATTGCAGAGAAAAAGGGTGAAATGGATTTTGGCCTTAATTCCTTAAATGATTTTTCAAAACATTTTTGGCCTTCGGCCCCTCTTTTATGAAAACTTTTCTTCCTTTATATTTTGCAAGTTTAGGTCAGTTTTCTTCCCTTCTTTAAATTTATTTTGAATGGAAATCTTAGAATGGTTCAAACCATTCCACAATAAAAATATGCAATACTCTTTAAAAATTTTCAAGTAGAAATTTCAATAAGAAAAGTTTTCAAATCAAGAAAAAAGGTCACCTAAAAATGCTAGATCATTTAGTATTTTGAAAACAAGTTTATCGGTGTCCACTGGTTTGAAAATTATGATCATTTCTAATCTTTTATTCGTCGAAGTCTCATATAAATTTGAAAAGTAAAATTCTAACACTATGATTAAAGCTTAGGCTGAATACCCGTTTTGTTTCAAAACATTTCAAGCAAAAAAATTTCTTTACAAATAAAAATTACTAAAATTTTCAAATCTCCACTTTTAAGAATCTACTAAAACATTTTCTATACAATAAATATATTTTTATAAAATATACATTAGCTATGTTACTCCCCTTACCTAAATAAATCTTAGTTCCTTAAGCGTTGAACCAAAAAAGTTAATAAAGTGAATAAATATTTAATGTAAGGGACTTAGCAATACTAGGTTGAAAGGTGAGCATGAGAAAATAGTGGTTTTCAATCAGTCCAAACTTAGAATGAAACTGACACTCATTGAATGCTGAAAGCTCACTCAAACTAAATTATATCTACTCCTATTGACGAAATAAAAAGAAGACTTACATTCCATGTTACTTCCCGTGAAGGTGTAGTTTAATGTCTTCACTGGATGTATCCTTGATTCTAAACTGTTATCCGGAAGTTGTTTGTGAGGATCTCTTCCCGATAGGTACTATTCCATGTAAGCTTTTATCTGAAGGAGATGATTCTAATGCGATGGAGTGTCATTTGTTTGTTATTTCATTTTTGGCGAATTCTGACGTGTAAAACACCTTCTCAAACCCATCTTCTTCCCACTTCTAACTTGCTCCATAAATGCTTAGAATTTCAGCGCGTACCCTTTGTTGTTGACTGCTGCCGAGCAGTTCCCTGAACTAACCTTTTGCGATGGACTGTCTTTCATAATCACAAAGTCACATAAGAAGAATTCATATCCGATTTTCACCGGGATATGTTTTGCTTTTCCCATTGTGACCATGACATGTCTGTCGCCCATCCTTATCTACATATTTAGCTTATCTATCTTTGACATCTCCAGTGATAGGAAGATACTTAGAACCATCATGCTTATAATAGAGCTAAGATCTACCGTGGATTTGAACTCTCATCCATGGATTTTTTAGGGACGAGTAATCTCCCCTGCATCCTCAAACTTGAGTCCTGCCTTTAGATATGTGTCTTCGGGCTTCTTCTTCTTCTTCTTCTTCTTCTTCTTCTTCTTCTTCTTCTTCTTCTTCTTCTTCTTCTTCTTCTTCTTCTTCTTCTTCCATGTCTCTATTGAGAAACTTGATTCCTAATCATCCAATCATGAGTTTCTATTTTCTCAAGTTTCAGCTGAGTCCTCTAATGGCTTGTGATAGAAACATGTTCTCTTTTTCTCACTTGGCTTAGAATTTTGCATTAACCTTCTTCTCATTGTTCAGCATGTCTATCAGCTCTTGGATGGTGTCTTCTGAGAGGAAGTTTGTGCAAGATAATTTTAAAGTCTTGCAGGAAATCCATGTGGAGTAGGATTTTGTGTTCAGTATGAGAAGTTAGGGTGATTTATGTTGTTGGGAGTGGTAGGTCGGATTGTACTGATTCCTCTGATTCTGTTATCCTTGCGGCCTCCCCCTAACAAAGCTGATATTATCTTTAGTTGTGGTTCTTTAAAACTTTGCACATTGTGACGTGTTGTCATCATATATCTCACAGATTCCATAAGAGGTGAAAATATTTATGGCATAGACAGATTTAAGAATCATTTTGTTGACCTTGTTAGTCAACAATGCCCATTAGTTACCCACTTTAGAAAATATTTCACTGTGCTCCACTAAATTTACGGTGTGCCTCCTTGGAATGTGATTATTTGTGGCTCATCGTTTCCCCAGAAGTGGTAGTTCTGTGTCACCTCTTCAATAACATGCTTATCACCCCCGTTGGCAGCTTCATTATTGATCCTCTGGTAGGTTGATCCATCATTTATTTGTAGTTGAATGTTCCTTTGAAGTAGAAAAGGTACATCAGATAATGCTTTGATAGGTTGTGGTGAGGGCATCGTCATTGATAGCTTTTAAAATACTCCCATCCTTTGTATAATGTCTCACCACTTAGTTATAAGTTAATGATTTTCTTTATGTACTCATTTGTCATGGCCAAGGGATAATACTTTCACAGGAAGGCTTGTGAAAACTTATCCCATGTATTGTACTTCTCTTCTAGTTGACTTCTGAGCCACTCTTTGGCTCTGTCCCTTAAAAGGAATGGGAACAACCTAAGGTACAAGGCATCATCGGGCATGTTGCCCACCTTGAACATGTCGCAGATCTCCAAAAAGTTTTAGACATGTGCGCTTTTCTCCTCTGAGCTTGACCCTCAAAATGTGGGTTTATTAGTAGGTTGAGATGAGAGCCGACTTGACTTCCTTTATTATGTCTAGCGGTGTGATCTCCAATTTATAGCCCACTGGAGAGGCATGAAATACTCCCGCAGTGGCATATCCTCCTCATGCATCTCCATCAGTATGGGGTGATGAACTTGCGTTATGTCCTTAGTATTGTTCGTCATGTTCTTCTTCTTCTAAAGTGTACTCTCAATTTCTGGATCAAGGGGAAGTAAATCTTTTCTCCACATTCACATCCACAATTGAGATCACCTACAAAATGATGACTAGAGACAGGCATAAAAAGTGACAAAAGAATAAAAATAAGGCGAGAGTTAAGCTATGTAACTCTAAAATTCCTAGTGTCCGAATAATTCAACCATTGCTCTCCCATAATGGTTACATTTTCACGTTGTAGTATTTTGGCCTTTTTAAGTAGGGCATCAATATAATCAAAAATAATTTATAGTCCCGGTAAGTGTAAAGTCATCCAAAGAGTGGTGGCTTATCCAAGCGGCTACATCACCACTGTTTACGTGTTTAGCTATCTAAATAAGTTGAATAAAGGTTGACAAATAAAAAGAATAAATGTTCATAGGATTCCACTTCACTTAGGGTTTGTATTCCTACACATGAAACATTTTCTAGGTTATCTACTTACTTTGCATGGTTTAATGTTTATAGGTATTCCCACTCGAGCTTCACAAATTAATATCCGGCTCTGTAGCCTTTTCCTAACATGACTAGCGACTACAATTAATAGGCCAATAATTTATCCTATTTTAGATACTTATACTTAAGATATTTGAGTCGTTTTCGAGCGATTATGAGTAATTTATAGTTAATTTTGTCTCATGTAGGTTAAATATGAAGAATACTAGCTTCAGAAGAGGAAAAAGATGAAAATAAAATTAGGTAAAATCATATAAAAAGTCAAGTTTAGGGGTCAAATTGTCAAAAGAAGAAGTGAAGGGGCAAATATGTAAATATGCAGAACCAAAACTTGACTCAGATTGAGCTGCCTTTTCAAGAACTTGACCCAGGTCGTGTTTCATGTTAGCGCACGATCCAGATCTAGCTCCCTTTGCACTAGCTCAACCCAGATCGAGCTGACACGTGGCGAGCCCAAAAAAGGCAAATTCTAAATCTCTTTTAGGAACTCTTTTGGTAATAGAATTCCTTCTAAAGACAGTCTAAGATGACATATCATCTATAAATAGAAGTCTAGGGCTCATTCTTCACATCTTCGCACACAGAGGAGCCTAGGGATTTCGCCGTTCAGAGTTGGAGCATCACGAAACTAAGCTTTCTTCTACCCTCGTAGTTTTATTTTTATTATTATTGTGATTGTATTACTATGATGCGTAGTGAGTAGTCTCCCTATTCTAGGATCCTACAGATCCTAAGTTATTGTAAACTCGAATTCATGTTATTTATTTAAAAGTATTTTCATCCATAATTGTTCGTGCTCTTTGAATGTACTACCTATGACTGGTGTAGGATTTATTGACAAATTTATCTTGCATCCACTATTCTAGGGACGCCTAGGAACGTGTTTATTCAGAGTTTAAATATGCATGCTTTAAGAACTTAGTTTAGAATATAATCTATTACCCTGTAAGCTAGGATATTCTATCCCATGAAGATCAGAATCGGGTTGACTTGGATATTTTGCTTAGTTGTAGTCAATAACTCTAGTCAATCGAAGACCAAAATTGGGAGTTGGCCTAGGAATATTGAGTAGTTTTTTTATCCTACTGCATGTTTAGGAAATATTAGTGTATCACCCAATGACTAGTATTTGTGAGCTACGAAGACCATAATCAAGAAACAACACAATACGAAGTCAATTGTAGTCAATAATTTACATCGTAGGAACACCTAGAAGTCGGACTCGCATGTGAATTATTGAGTGATGTAAAAGTGAGATTTATCTGACAACACCAGTAGGAAAGGTGAGATTCCTAACATCTTAATTATGTGTAAAAGTGATGTAAAGATTCTACTTATCACTTATCGGTACCCTCAGATTCTCGCCTTCTGATATGATACTTTGATGACTACAACTATCTTAGACATTAAGGCAACTTCAATTTGTACCTTCGTTGGCTCAATGCCCATTGGATAAAAGGTAACATTTTTTTTTACTTGATAACTATCACTCGACTTTCTTGACAATCTCTGACTCTCACTTTTGGTTTCCAAGTCCAACAACTACAACTAGATCATACTCTCAACTCTTCCGAGTCTCACCTTCATTGGCTAAGAGTATGACCACAGAGAGTGATAAAATCCTATACTTTTCTATTACACATAATCTATGGTCAATTATTATTACATGTTAATTCTAAGATAAAGCATGGAAACATGTATAAAAAAGAGACTACATGGCAATTGTAATAAGAATGTAACTTAATAAATGAAACATGGTTAAGTAAGAATACAATATCATATGATCCATAGATCCTCTAGAACACAACAACACTACTCGCTTATTATTTTGGAGAAAACAATGTCTTCTTCTTAGAAGACTATAAGAACTAAAGAGACATGCTCCTCTTTAGCTTGAGTGTGAAAAGTAGTATGATTCTTTTTATGTGGTATGTTGTTCTTGTGCTGGGTAATGCTTCTTTTATAGTGAGGAAAGCATAGAGAAAACATATGGAATCAATAGCCTTGGCCTTTAAGAAAAGAAGGATTTCCTTCATGAATCCTCCTCTTTAAAGCTCCCATAACTCCATCCTCGGTTCGAGTAGACATAGGCAAAATCATACTTGATCCGAGTGAGGATACTCAAACCGAGTACACCAAGGCTAAAAATGCTACTCAGGCTGAGTAAAACACAGTAAATGCTAATCAATCTAGGAGAAACCAACACATTTTCTGTATTCGGACTGAGTAAGGGGAAATAAATGCATATACTCGGACCAAGTAAGATTTCTCTTTTGCTTCTACTCGAGCCATGTATGAGACAAAGCTCCATTTATTCATCTGGTCTAGTGCGTACCCAATCCCATTAAATCCTACTCGATTGAGTAAATACTGACATGATCATTTGTCTTCGCTTTTGCTCTATTTTCGGTCCAAAATGCTTCCCTTATCATTTTTCACTATTTTGAGACTTTTTCTTTATATGAATAATACAACCACAAATACATAGGTAAAATAATTCAAAGACATACAAAATTACTAACAAACTGAGCCTTAAATCAGTCATATTTTTACTGATCATAATTTTAGTTGTTTATGCCTCTCTTCAATAATAATGGATTGAAAATACCACTATGTTTCCAATATGTCTAGGTGTATACGTAGAAACCAGTGAGAATAATTAGTTCATGACTTGCAGCTTGCTATCTTTTGTATGCTTTGTGGGCAGGTTTTTGTCCCACTTGATGGGTGTAAGGCTCATGAATACTTTTCTTCGCATTTTCACACACCCAAAAAGACCATGCTTGATACTCTAGATCATTGGCCATTCTGTATTTCACTGCCTCCTGATTCTCAAGTCTTATGAATTCTTCATGTTTCAACGCATTCGGGTTATGGAGGTTGTCCTTCCTCCCTTAGTAGAATGTGTCGGATATGATTCTAGAAAGCTTGGTTTTATAATGTTGCCTAACTTTAACATCTTTACTCTACTTTCATATATACTTTCCTTATTTACAAATATAAATTAATTAATGTTTAGTTGGCAGTGTGTGGTGCCTAGCAGAAAAGTATTCGTACTATGACAACTAATTATTTATAAATTGTAGTTTTCTCGAAATAGTTTCTAAAATGTTTCCTTGTCTTCACATAGAGCGATTGTGTATGTCATATAGGGGTCGTTCCAATTTCTATGTAGGATGCTCGCCCATACTTGTCTAGTCATAAAGGATTGTTTAAAATTGTGAATATGTGCGAGGTATCATTAATTAGTTTAGTTTTGACTCATCTTCGAATATATGCATTTGCGTGTAAATTTAAATTAAGATGAAACTTGCACTCACTTACATACCCTTTTCTTTATACTTGATGTAAATTTTAATGTCTGACGTTTCTTTCATGATTTAATGAGCTGTCTTCAGCACAATGCATGAGGCGTCACTTGATGCAGCTACTCATTCTTGGATTCGCTGTTATCATCATCACCTTCCAGCTCTTTATTATTGTTGCTATTATCCTCGTGCCGCTCCTTATGCTAAGAGTTGCCTGTTCCACTGCCACCGCTTATAGAAGAGACACGCTGTGAAGTAGAGCCCATTTGTTGTAAAGAAAATGAGCCTCATTGTGAGGGAGAACCTCGCCGAGAATGAAAGTCCCGTTGTGAAGTAGAGCTCGGCAATGATCTCATCAAGGATGGGTGAGTGAATGATGCAGGATCTTGATGCGAAGGGATTATGACTATTCTAGGTATTGAGCAAAGTTGATTAGAATATCATGTTGTTCTGGCAACATGTTCTGTAAACGTTTTTATACATGGGAGGAAGTAAGTTGGTCGGTGGTACAAGTGTAACCAAAGGCGGGAACACCAGAAATTTATTGAGAGGGGATGGTCGACGGCTCAGGAGGTCCTACTTTCAAAACCATTGGTCTACATATCAAGTTTGAATCTCTTTGTCGTTTGTCTTTATTCTTTTGAGATCTTCTAGATATTTTTTTTGTAGACAGGGGAGTTGTAAGGATAAAAAGAAAGAGGACTTAGGTTTTGTATGTAGATTTTGTGGGATAGCTAGCTAATATAGGTTACAGGGAAAGCGTTATAAGTGGGATGGAATAATTAAAGAAAGGTGAAGGACTAAGAGATGGAGGAATACGTGTGAAGAGTGATGAGTGAGCTTATATAGTAATGAAGAAATGGAGAGGAGTGATCTTTGGGTTCACGACATACATATGGAGCTTCATAGTCTCTTTCTTTCTTATTTTTTTATTCTCTACAACTCCCCTGTCTACAAAAAATAACTTTATAAATGAATTATGATTAAGTATGAATTCAAAAGCTTATGATCTGTAGATCCTTTAGAAGAAAGGCACTGCTTGCTCATCGTTTTGGAGAAAACCTTGACTTCGGGTAAGAAGACTATTAGAATTAGAGAAATATATTCCTCCTGGCTTGAGTGTGAAAAGTAGTATGTTTCTTTTTGTGTAGTGTGTTGTTCTTATGATGAGTAATGCTCCTTTTATAGTGAGAAAAATATAAAACAAACATATTGAATCAGTGGCCTTCAATGAGAGGAGGATTTTCTCTAGAATCCTCTTCGAAGCTCCCACAACTCCGTACTTGTCCGAGTAGACATAGGCAAAAATCATACTCAATCCGAGTAAGGGTACTCAGATAGAGTACACCAAGGCCAAAAATGCTACTTGGACTGAGTAAACCACATTAAATACTACTCAATTCGTGCGAAATGAAGGCATTTTCTGTACTCAGACCAAGTAAGGGGCAATACATGCCTCTACTCAGACCGAGTAAGATTTCTCTTTTTCTTCAGCTTGGGCTGTGTATGGGAAGGAGCTCTATTTCTTCAGTTGGTCCAGTGCATACTCGATCGATCAAAATCATATTCGACAAAGTAAATTCTGACTTGATCATTTTCTTCTCTTTTTGCTCTGTTTTCAATTCAAAATGCTTCCTTTTCCATTTTCTCACTATTTTGAGACTTTTTTCATACATGAACAATAAAACCACAAATACAAAGGTAAAATTGTTCGGAGACGTCCACAATCACTAAGAAATTAAGCTTCAAATCGGTCATTTTAACCCGATCACAATTATTAGTCGTTTATGCCTCTCTTCAACGCTAATGTGTTGAAAACACCTCTACGCTTCCAATATATATAGGTGTTTACTTAGAAAGTAGTGAGAGTAATTGGTTCATGAGTTGCAACTTACTGTCTTTCATATGCTTTGTGGGCAGGTTCTGGTCCCACTTGATGGGTGTAGGGCTCTCAAATCCTTCCCATCGTGCTTTTCATGCACCCGAAAAGACTGTGTCTGAACCTATAGGTCATTGATCATTTGTATTTAAACGCCTCATGTTGCAAGTCTTATGAACAATGACAGTTTTTAGGCATTTGGATTATGGAGATTGTCCTTCCTCAATTGGTAGATTGTGTCGGCTATGACTTTTGAGAGCTTGATTTTATATGCCACCTAACTTTCACATCTATATTCTTCTTTCACATAAACTTTCCTTATTTAAAAATATAAATTAGCTAATGTTTAGTTGAGAATGTGTCGCGCTTAGCAAAAAAGTATTCATACAATGATAGCTAGTTATTTACAAATTGTAGTTTGCCTGAAATAGACTCTACAATTTTTCCTTATCTTTGCATAAAGTGATCTTGTATGTCATGTAAGGGGTGTTCCAATTTCTACATAGGATGCTCCCTTTAAATTGTCTAGCCACATAAGATGGTTTAAATTTATGCATATATGCGAGGTATCATTAATTAGTTTATTTTTGACTCATTTTCGAATATATGCATGTGCATGTAACTTAAATCAAGATGAAATTTGCTCTCACTTACTTATAAATTTTATTGTCCGATATTTTCTTTCATGATTTAATGAGCGCGTCTTCAGCACAATGCATGAGGTGTCACTCGACGCCATCTACTCATCATTGGATTTGCTATCATCATCGTTTCCTTCCAGCTCGTCATTGTCATTGTCATTGTCATTGTTATTGTCCTTATACCGCTCCTTGTGTTGAGAGCTGTCTGTTCCACTACCGTTGCTAAAAGATGAGACAAACAGTCAAGTAGAGCCTCGTTATTGTGAAGAAGATGAGCCTTATTTTTGTGAGGTAGAACTCTGTCGAGAATGAGAGCCTCGTTGTGAAGTAGAACTTGACGATGACCTATTCAAAGATGGATGAGTGACCAATTTAGGATCTTGATATGAAGGGATTATGGTTGTTCTAGTTGTTGAGTTTAGTTCGTTAGAATATCATATTGTTCCGGAAAAAGTGTTTTGTAATATTCTCATACATGGGAGGAAATATGTTAGTCGGTGGTATATGTGTAACCAAAGGCGGGACACCTGCTTATGTAGAGGGGATGGTCGGTGGTTTAGGAGGTCCTGTTTCCCGAACCTTTAGTTAAAATATCAAGTTTGAATCTCTCAGCCTCTTGTCTTGATTCTTCAAAGATTTTTCAGACACATTTTGTGGAGAGGGGAGTTGTAAGAATAGAGGGAGGGAGGACTTAAGTTTTTTATGTAGATTTTATGGGATAGATAGTTAATACAGGTTACAGGGAAACTGGTATAATTAGGATGAGATAATTAAATAGAAGGGAGAGAATTAAAAGATGGAGGAATACGTGTGAAGAGTAAAGAGTGAAGAGTGAGCTTATATAGTGATGAGGATATGGAGAGGAGTGATTTTTGGGTTCACGAAATACACATGGATATTCATGATCTCTTTCTTTCTTATTTTTTTAAAATTTTTTTATCTTATTTATTTGTTGTTTTTGTTTTATTGTGTGTGTTTTATTGCATGAGACGAGACTAGAGATATTTGAAGAGAAAAGAGTTATGAGTGATTACGGAGAAGAAAAGAGGCTCTTGTTTCGTTGATGAAGTGAAACAAGGAAGAGAAAGAAAGTGATGAAGTGAAAGTTCACGAGGCATGAGGCATGGGAGAAAGAAGAGGAGAAGAGAAGAGGAGGAATCCGTGAAGTGAAGTAAAACTTCAGTCACATGAAGAAGAGATAGGGTGAATGAGCGGGTAAGAGCAATAGAGTTAGGGTGGAGAAAGAAACCTATATGTCACGTGATGGGGGAGAGAGGAGGAAAAATCGGTGGAGAATGGGGTCTGGGAGCGGCAGAGCTTTGGCGTCGGTCTAGTGCAGCTAGGGTTCATGGGCTGCGGATCTGCTGGGTCAGCCTTATGCTACATGGAGTTTGCATTGTGAGGCTTCGAACACTACTGTTGCACGGGTCTCATTGGGGCTAGACGGTAGCAGATTTTTTTACCGAGAGACCCCGATGAGAAATGGAGGGACAATTTTTTTCTCTTCGTCTGTAGTTTTGCCGCACATTTAGCTGGTAAATTGATTATTCGAATATATGTTGAGTCTTTTTCCCTTTAGCCTATTAACTTACCTTAAACTTAGTCGATAAACTTTTACGACTAAGTTTTAAATAGTAATGAGTTAACGGTAAATATTCAAATTTTGATAATATCAATTTGTATACATTAATTGAAAGAAAATTCAATATGAAATATGAACAAACATTCATTCAAATAATATCGTACACTCATTATATTATAGTCTGAAGTTAATAAATTGCATCCACCACTAAACAATGCAATTTTAATTGTATACAACTACTTTCCATTATCCATGTATCCTATGATCAAACTAATATTATCTTTTACATTTTAATTGAAACGTGATCGCATTTTATTGATTATTCACATTTAAAATCACCTTGATTTAGATAGCTGTTTCTTCAAGAAATATGAATCCTTATAGGCCATATTTATGGTTTAGGGATAACGGGGAAGAAAGAAGAATAAGAAGAAAACGTTATTAAGTTTAAAAACTTTTTATGAGTTAATAAAATTTCTTCATAATTTTTCATTCAATTTTCTTTTTCCAAACTTATCTAAACCAAACACAAAATTGTTCAAACTTTCCATTTAAATTTTTTCCCTCAAATTTTTCTTAAACTATAGAAAGAAAGATTAATAAATATTGCATAAATAATTAATAATGTGAGTTAAAAAGATTTGGCAGGGTTTGTTAATCTTAATCAGGTCCAATGTGAGCTTAGTTTTCGCGCGGGTCAAAGGAAAGACTGCATAGATCAATAGTAAAGGAAATAGTTCTACGTACGAGACAACCTTGGATTTCCCTAATAAAGTTGCTATGTTTTATTGTTGAATTTTTTATTCTTTAATAATGTTTCTATAAAGTTTAAGAAAATTGCGAACGTTGTAAGAAATCCTACAAGAACAAGAATTAGGATTACACTGCTTCCGATTCATTCATTGTTTTCGGTTGGTCGTCAATGGCATGTAGCGTAAGTTTCCACAGCTCCGGTGACGACTTGAGATCGAGTACCCTGCCGGCTGGGATGGCGATGATGCCG
>NQLW01000039.1:3659140-3719979 GCA_002312845.1 Kalanchoe fedtschenkoi | reverse complement strand
ACTAACCAGAATCAGCTGTCCGTATTTCCACCCATGAGAAAACAGGCCTCATGCAATGCAGTAAGAATATCAGCCATTACCCATCTGAGGATCCAGGTTCGCTAATATCACGCATTGCCTGTTGAAAACAATTAGGCATTGAGGCCAGAAATTCGAGCACATCTCTTTGATCTCTGTCTCAATGACGAAAATCACGAAAAACATGTTGTTGCTCCAGTTGACAACGTTGTTTTTTTTTTTTGCTTCAATGAGGCTTGTTTGAAATTTCTCTCTTCCTTCACTCCTGCCTGGATCAAAGAGTGACAACTTAGCTAAATTTAGACAAATCGAAAACAGTAAACTATTAATATGCAAGTTAAAAGCCAAGCCAGGAAATAACTACAAACAAACAGAAAGGAGAGGGTATCAACAAAAACAGCAAACTCTATGACAGTCCAATTGCAAACTTATAGTTATCTAGGCATCACATATGTAAGGAGTATGCCTCACAAGCTGGTGCTTCTAGACGGGCATTTAACTCAAGAAGACCCTTAGGAGGTGTGTAATCTTCATCACTTTTCATTTAAGACTATGGCCTCAGCAAATGATATCCAAACAAGCCGGCCGGAAGAAGCTGTGTCGAGAGCTCCCTTTTCAGTTATATCATCTGCTGCAACAGATGTATTTGACATCACTTGTGAAAGATCACTAGCAGCATTGTAGAATACATTTACAGCAGTTGACAGTTCCTACCAGGTCACCAGTGTCCTGAAATGGAGGACAACCCACACTGAACAACTTTTCACATGCTTATTTATATAACTTGACTACATCAGCTACAAAACCATTATGCGTTAACTAGCAGTGCACAAAAAAAATATAGACCTTGAGAAGGACTTTCATGCCTACAAAGTCATGAGTGTAAAAGTCACCATTCTCCAACACTGGCATTGTCTTATTCTTGGAACCTAAGAGTGTGTTTGGTTTAGGGAAAATTTGGTGGAAAGAAAAATTAAAATGAGAAGAAGGAAAATTCGGAGGAAAATGGGAAGGGAAAGTAAGGAAGGAAAAATTGGGTGGAAATTTTCATGGAGAATTAGATGAAAAAATTTAATAAAACAAAGAGTATTTTACTACTTCCTATGTCTACCCCTAACTAAACAAAGAAAAATAAGATAAATTTCCATGAGGAATCCATTTTTCACGTAATACCGTGTCTTTAGCCTCAAACAATGAGAGGTATGCATTCAAAAACCATAAATTTGAGCAGAAAGACAACAGTTGAATAATTCACATTCAAACTAATAAATGATCAAAGATTGAGGAAACAGAACGAAAACTATGTCAGATTGATTTGCTGAGTAAGCAGAAGCAGTCATACCACATCTGCAGTGTCAATCCCTCTCAAGTTAAGAATCCAGGCCCTTCTGTCCTGGATGTCCTCTTCCTCCAACAAGCTCCACTTGTCCAACAGTTTTTTTTCTCCCAACAATTCGGCCTAAGCAGCTCTCATGTATAAAATAAAGGGAAAACTATAAAAAGTGTTAATTATCATAGCTTTTAAAAATGAGGGTGCAACTATCAATTTTCGCAATTCTCAAAATTTTCAGTTAAGAGACTGTTTTGTAAGTATATCTAAAGTCCAAATTTAATTTAAACTAATTACAAACTCACCACCTAACAAATCTAATCTAACCCAAATAACTCACCCACCTGACTCAAACCCCAGCCAAAGTTTGGATCGTTTCTATCCATACAGCAAACATCCCAACATCGCATTCAATGAAGCCTTAATTTGTTTGGTGACGATTGGTTGGTAATATTTACTTTTCGTAAAGCTTCAATTGAGAGGGTGGGTGGGTGCCGACGGGTACGTCGGTGAATGACAAATAGACAGGCCGTGTTAGGGTTTCAAACAATAGTCAATAGCAGGATGAGTTCAGGTTGTAATTATTTAACATTCTATTAATATCCCCCATATGCAGGTTAAAGCGTAGAAGATGTGCAGAAGAGTGAAATTTAAAATTTACTTGGGGGCATTTTAAATATGATCATGTTTGACGTTACGTGGATGGTCAAATAGAGGTTTTAGACGACTTGGACACATATAAAATTATCTTTGTTTGACTTAAGGGTGTACCTGAAAGTCATTTCAACAAAGAAACATAAGCTGCATGTATGAAAAATTAACAAAGACTGACCTGAAATTTGCTTGAGAGTTTGCTACGAAAATAAATTTAATAAAAAAATATGAAATTGTTGAATGATGGGGATGTATAATAGATTTATCTTGATTATTGCAGGCTTGTTCACACACTCGGTGCTGAGGAAGACATATAATTTGCAGGACAAGTAGTTGATACTGCTACACATGAGACGAATACGGAGGAAGGGTCATAATTGAGGGATCAGAAGATGCTTATATGGGTTATTCAGAATGTGATATTGATGAAGGAGCTCAACAATATAAGAGGCATATGCACGGAAAAGAATTTGAAGAGGAAAATGAACGAGTTCAATCAGATAGTGATCCGTAGTTCAACTTAGAAGACATCAATGAACTAACAGACTTTGATGATCCAGAAATGGAGGATGATGAGGATGATTTATTTTAGAAGGAGACTGATGAAGCAACTGCTATCCATATAAATCTAGCGAGTGACTTGAATGACATAGATATTGGTGTAGACCCTGATTTAGGAATTGAGGGACAAAACGAGTTAGAATGAGATCATCTATCTATTAGACAAAGTTTATGTGACTCATAAAAAGAAGAAGGCATGGACTGGCACCTATATTTCAATGAGAGCCTTTGTTATATGTCTGATTTTGAGCTAGTGAAATTGATAAAATTCAATAAATTATAAAATCTTTCGCAAGGATTTAAGGTACTACGCATGAAAAAAAGGATTTGACTATGACTTTATGGATGATAAAAAGATCAAAGTATGAACTCAGTGTCGACTCAGTCAATTTCCGTTGGAGAATTAGTGATTCGTGGCACAACTTCAGTGGTCGCACTAGGATCTTCTAACTAAAAATGTTGGGATCTCATGAAAACTGTTCGAGAGACCAGGAAATAAAAAGGCATCTGCGAGATTTCTTGCTGAATATTACCTGCATTTATTAAAGATAATCCAAAATGAGAAGTTGAGGCAGTAAGGAAGCATGTCAAGAGAGACTTGCTTTTGAATGTATCTCCCTTTATGTGTTATTGTGCAGAAAAGATTATCGGGGAGATCATTGCTGGAAGGATTGAAGAGCAATATTCCATTCTGTATGAATACTGCCAATCATTGCACATGTAAAATCATAAAACATCCGTTCATATGTGCTTAGAGGGTGCTCATTTTAAAATAGTTTACATTTGCTCAAATGCGTGCAAAAGAGGGTTTCTTGATGGATGTTGATCAATAATCAGCCTAAACGCCTGTCACATGAAAAGTGAATTCATTAGGCAAATTCATCCGGCAGTTTGGAGGGATGCAAATGATTATATGTTCCCCATAGCTTATGTCATATGTAAAGCAGAGACAAAGAACACGTGGACTTGGTTTATCAATCACCTAATAGCTGACATTGGAGAGGGATTCCAATACGGTTGGACATTTATCTCAGACCCACATAATGTAAAATTATAATTATTTCTATTATGCTTTTTTTTTAAGATTTCTAATATGCTTCTTCTTTTTTATTCTTTAAATGACATTCAATTTTTAATATTTTAGGGGTTGGTAGAAGCATTTAAGGAAGTGATGCCCAGATCAGAGCACCTGCTATGTGTGCGACGCTTGTACGCAAATTTTAGTAAAGTTCAAAAAGGAGATGAGCTTAAGGATGTGATGTGGACTTGCACTAGGGCAACCACATTTAATACTCATCAAAAGGCAATAAAGGATTTAAAAGAACTTGGCAAAACTACGTACCAGTATTTGGAAAGGTTGGATAAAAAAGTTTGGTGCAAACACACGTTCTCTTACTATGCTCTGAGTAATTCTTTGTGTAGCAACATATCTGAATGTTGGAATGCATTCATGAACGATGCATATACATAGCCTATCATTAATTTTCTTGAGCTTATTCGGAATTTATTCATGAAAAGATTCATCGACAAGTTTATAAGAATGCAGCAACATGATGTTGTCTTGTGTCCCATAATATAGTAGAAGTTAGAGCGAAACAAGCGTAACTCAATGGAGCTTAATCTATTTACATGTTGTTCTTTGAAATTTTAGATTGAGAGTTCGAAGTGGGGGTCTTATGTTGTCGATTTAGCCACTCGGTCAAGTGGATGTCAAGTTTGGGACCTAACTGGATACCGTGTGTACATGCATGCTCTGCCATCACACGCATTGGGGTGATCTATACCGCTTATGTTTGTTAAAGTTATAGTAAATTCACATTCATACGAACTTATCAATACATTATAGAGCCAATTCTGGGACCAGTTGAGTGGCCTACTGTCAACGAGGATCCTATATTCCCTCCTCAGTATAGAAGACAACCTGATAGGCCTAGAATAAAGAGATATTGATAGGTAAATGAACACATAAATACACACGCCAAGAATAGAGTGCGACAAATTATTACATTTGGTAAGTGTAAAATAGAGGGCCACAACAATTGAAGATGTCAGCTTAACATAGTTTATCCAAAGACTGAAGCTATTGCAAAGAGAATTGTTGAATGAATGTTACAATACCACTAGAAAAAAATAAAAATAAGCGGTAAGTATAGACATTCGAGTTGAGGCCGTTGAGCGGATGAATAGAAAAGGCATTGATGGAGCTGTAAAAAAGTCATTGTATAGTTATTGAATATTTTTAATTATCGGTAATATTGTGTAATAATTATCTAATTTGTAATTTGTTAGCCTTAATATGCGCTATACTAATTTACAGACTAGGCGCAAGGCTAAAGAAGCAGCTGCTACAGTGATGAGGGAAAGTCAGGTTGTGTCATGATAAAAATTGTTTAGTATAATTTCTTAAAAATATGTGGACTACTTGCACTGGTTTATTATAAACTTCTTTTGGAGAATCATGTAGTGCTTGCACTAGTTTTATGTACTGATGATATGTAGTGTTTGCACTGATTTGCACTGTTCTCTTGTTATATGTAGTGATTGGATATGGACTGGTGTTTTATTGAGTGAATATGGACTGCTTTTGGAGAATTATGTAGTTCTTGCATTGGTCTTATGTAGTGCTTGCATTGGTTTGTTTACTGGTGTTAGGTAGTGCTTGCTCTGATTTGCACTGTTTTATTGACTGGTGTTATTATGTGCGTGCACTAGTTTGTTTATGGACTGCTTATAATAGTTTATTAACATTTATCATAGATTTATGGACTGTTTGGGGCTGCATTTGAGCTAATAGTGACCTACATTTTATCTAAGCATTAATTTTCCATCATAGTTGCAGTCATGTCTTCATTGTCTGAGTGCTCACCCGATGAGCATTCCATTGGAGTTGGCTCCTATTTTTTTAAAACACTAATGTCTCATATTTTTTCTAAAGACTAATTTCTCCTAATGTTTCATAATTTTTTTCTAAAGACTAATTTCTCCAACCTGCATTTGAGCTACCTTCTGTAAACACTAATGTCTCCTCAAAGCTCCCTTGCTTCTATCTCAAATCTAATGTCTCTAATTTTATGATTTTAAAATTCCATGCGTAAGCTTTGACAGATAAAGTATGCAGGAGATGGCACCACACATAAGACAATATTGGCAATGCCATACTCCCTGCCCTCCATAGATTGCAGCCTCTGTTTCAATTTCCTCTCATGGTGGTGGTAGAGTATTTTTCAGAAGATGACAGAGCTTATCCTACGCTCAACCTAACTTTCAGACTATGTCATCATCTGTCCCTGAGCCAAGCGACAGAGCTCATCCTACTCTAGACAAGTAAGCAATGAGCAAGCACTATCTTTGACATACCTTTTTTGTTTGCTTCATTTAGCCCTTTTGTGTGGCTAAAACAATTATTTTGAAATATTTTATGTAAGCCATAAAGGCCATTTTATGTTAAGGATTTTCGTGATAGTGTTGAAATCAAGCTTTATCATAACGAAGTCTATTCAAATATTGTAACAAGTTTAAATTTAGGACATATTTATGTGCATCGGTTTGAAATATTTCATAAATAAGGATCCTTTCACGAATTCAGAGATCTCATCATCTTCAGATATTTAGTACCTCCTGACTAACATGATTTAAGACACAATACGCTAAACTTTCTCTAGCAAATATTCATTTTTTGAAGTGTAAAAAGTTTACATTTCCCTCACCTCATTGCTTGTGCATTACAAAATGACAAATAGACAAGAAGCCAAAAATGTACAATTTTGCATTTCATCACTAGCTGCTTATATTTGCTTGCAATGCCGACATCAATATTTCTTCACTGTTTGTGGCTTAACATCCTTAGATCACCACTAACCCCAAAACTCACATCATCTTAGGTCACCCACTCAAAAAATTTGTAAACTTTTTAAAATGGATTATATCAAAACAAAAAAAAGAGTATTATAGTTTGCTTCAGAAAACCAGATACCTTAAACTGATAAGTTTTTAGTGATAAGCTCTTTACCTCGCAATGAATGAAATACTGCATGCAGACTGCGTTTTTTTCGGTATGCTATCTAAAGCATAGTATGCTACCTGCAAAAACAAGTTTTAGGAGTAGATATCAAGACATTTTCTAGAGGAAGACCTTTTAGGGAGAAGAATTTGAATGTTATTTGGTGAGGAGGCCATAATCTGTTAAATATGTGCACAATCCAACTTGAGAGATATCTACTAACAATTCATTACACAACAGATCTGGTGATAAATGCCCTACAACAATCTAATGATAATTGCCCTCGATTCGTTCCAATTCGCCAGACCAATTTGACATATCTTGTATATAAATAGAAATTAAATAAGATACAATCATACTTGTTGTTTTCATTATGAAAGCAGATCAATTTCCAAGCCATTATACAGTTTGCGTGAGGGAAGTGGAGTTGCAAGATTGATTTAACCTGTTAAGTTGGTATTCACAGACATACTTGTCGACAACCATCCACCTGTCTGAATCGAATTTTTAAGAGAAATGAATCATACCTACCGGTAGTCGCCGAGCAAATTAAGGTTTCACTAGATTCAGTGTTGGGATGTCTACTGACGTTGATGGAGAGAAACAATTGAGAAGCTTTGGCTGGGATTTGGGTTAGGTGGGTGAGTTACTTGGGTAAGATTAGATTTGTTAAGGGTGAGTTTAGAATTAATTTAAATTAAATTTGGACTTGATTGAATTAGATTTACTTACAAAACAGTCCCATAATTGAAAAACCTGAAAATTGCAAAAATTGTTAATTGCACCCATAAATTTTTGAAATTTTGGTATTGCCCCTCCCTTTGAAGTTTTCCCAAAAATAAATTTAAATACATGGGAAGTTCAATCTCTTTTTTTTCCTTTTCTTCTCATTTTTACTAAATCGAATGGTGCTTTAAAATCCTTTAAGTTAAAGATAATCCCTTAGTGCTGAATTATTTGACATTTTCCATTTAGGTCTGGCCTTAAGAGTGAGAGAGGTAGGAAACGGCCCTGGCCCATGCCTCTCCAGGGCTAAAACTGAATCGGCACTTCATACGCTAGCTTTTCCGCCATGGATTTATATCATAAATAAAATGATAGAATTGAAATTTGAACCAAGAACAAGGGCCGCAAACGAGCTGAGTCGAGGTAAGTATTGTAGTGTTCATACTTTTAGTTAACAAGCTTTTAATACATGTTCAAGCTTGACTCGTTTAATTTTAAGGAGTTCAAGCTGAGCTCGAGCTTCGATCGAGCATTTAGATTGATCTAATATAAAATTTAATATATAATATACATGATAAACGAGCTTTTAAACAAGTTTGATTGAGTTTTAAATGAGCTATTTGTTAAAAAAATCTCACTTTATTGACCTATAACTTTATGAATTTATAAAAAAGTTCCTAGACGAATTCATAAACGACTTTGACATGACATGTAAAAGAGTTTAACTTAAACTTTTAAATGAGCTCATAAATGAGTTGAATACCTCATTATTCATGTTTAGGTCATTTATTTATCAAACCCATAAATGATTTCAAATGATAGATAAAAGTTACTTTTGTTTCATTTACGTTAGATGAAATTTATGTCAGTTATTAGATTCATCTTCCCTAATTTCGAATCTCTTTCCTCTAATTAGGGTATAGTGACATGTTTGATTTTTAGCCACATTCTAACGTAAGTTAGTAGGTCTTGTAGCTTCTTAATAGAGTTATCAAGTTCTTACCGAGTTTATCATTGAAGTTTATTGCCGAATATAAACGAGCCGAGTACCCCCTTACTCATGTTCTGCTTTTTTATTAAATGGGCTTAAGATTTTTGTTCGTGATCAACTTGTTTATGAACAAATGAGGTTCGAATAAGTATTAACCAAGCTTGTTCGCGAGCTGCTCGTGATACATCGACTCGCTTGCAGCTCTACCGAGAACAGTTGACAAATAGGCTAGTTTCTTTGCCACCTGACCTGTCAAAATTTCACTGACTGAATACAACCTGGTAAAATCTATAATATTAATAAATTTTTTCTCAAAACATTAGCTTATTTCATAAAAAGTTGTATTTATATGGTGAGTTTTACTTTATAACACCTGTCTTTATTAAAAAGTAATAATTTGATGCATATTAACATAAACAAATCATTTATAAAAACATAAGTATATAAAGTTTTATGTCGAGGATGAGGAAATCCTCTCGGCGGTGAGAGAGATGAACCTTCGTGGCGCTCCGGGACCGGATGGTTTTCCAAGAACATTCTTCGTTGACATTTGGGACATCATCAGGGCCGATTTGACTAACAACATTAGATGGTTTTTCAGAGGAGGACACCTCTCAGGCTCCATGGCCAAGGCCCTCATTACCCTTATTTGAAGAAGAAGATCCCAGAGACCTTGGACAACTTCAGATCGATCTCCCTCAGCAATTACATCCACAAAACCATTACAAAGATCATCAACAACACACTAGTTCAGCTTCTTCCTTTGCTAGTGTCTAAAGAGCAGGCGGGTTTTGTGTCGGGAAGGAACCCACATGAATCTATTAGCCTTGCACAGGAGATGGTGCGGTGCCTCCATGAAAAGGTGGGCGGGGGTATATGATGGCCAAGATCGACCTCTCCAAAGCCTTCGACAGAGTCAATTGGGCCGACCGTTGCGCGGCGACCTTTGAAGAAGGCTACTCCCACACCCCGTTGGTCATTGTTAGGGCAAAATGGGAGATGCTCATCCGCACAAGACTCAAAAGATTCACTGTCAAAAGACAACCCAAGCCGGGATAGTTGGATATTGCTATATCTCTGGGCTTCTCCCCGGAGGCGGCTTCAAGATGGAAAGCCTAGAAGCGGCCCGACCTTGCATGCACCTGGACACCGAGCCAAGAGGGGATCACGATTAATGTGGCAGGTAAAAGCGGGGCCCTAGCTTATGTGGCTCGAGATAACTTGGGTAATTTCATATTTGCAGGCCTTACGAGGAGACTCACTCAATCGGGATTTGACAACCTTCTTCAACTGGCGCAAGACATCATATACAAAGTCAGGGACCTCCACGGGACTGCGGCAACCATTCAATGGACGAGCGAGCACTGCGCTTTACCGGGTAGCTTCAGCGTCATCAAGGCCTCAACCAACAGTCTCGCCAAGGCTCTTCTCTGCGGGCCAGAGCGCGCTTCTTGGCCCAAGAGCTCCCTCCTACCGAGATCCGCGAGGCGCATCCTTGAGGCCAATGCAGGGAATGTTCAGACCCAGGGCCAGGCGGGCATTCTCGATGCGCGTAATGGGCGCGCTGATCGGGCTCTCTTAGCTTGTTAGGCTCCCTTTTGAGTCGTTAGCTAGTTTAGCGCTTCGCGCTTCTTTGTAGCGCTAGTGCGCCTTTCTAGCTGGCGCCATGCGCGCCTTGGGCTTTTTGTAGCGCATTTCGCGCTTTTTGCTCAAATGACAGGTCTAATTCATTTGGAGACTACTTTAACACAAATTAAGAAAAGTTTCATAGATTTGTTTTTTTATCAGAACATTATTGGTTATATTAGTTATCTTGAATCTTTTAAAAAGTTAAATGACAAGAAAATTCAGTATCAATGTGAGTTTACAAAAAAAATACATTATTTTCAAATTGAAGATATAATATATAACCTTCGCTTTGGAAAATATTGTTTGTACCTTATTTTTTTTTAGCTCCAACAGATGATTTAATCAATGAATCAACAACACAATTGACATCTTTCATAACTCAAATAACTCACTAAAATCATTGTATGCGATTCGTAAATAATAAGATGATAGTTTGATATAATAATTTTGAGGAAAATTCTTTTTTTCCCCAAAAGATAGACTTATTTTAGGTGTTTATAGTTAAATCAGTCACAAGAAAATTATGCGGATGATTTTCTACACAAATATTGTCAAATGATCCATTTTTTATGTCGTCTAGGGCTCTCAGAATATCATAAACTGGCCTATTTCCATTTAATGATTTTCTTACTCGTTATCATTTACATAAAATGTTATGATAATTGTTCTAAGTATGCTTGTATGAAATAATATTTCAATTGTATATTTTATCATAATTTTTTAATATATATTTTTAAAATAATTTACATTCAAACATTAAAGCATATTATTTTAAGTGATGAATACAATAGGACAAAGGAGTAATATTTATTTCGTTATGACAAGGGCTTCTTAAGGCTCATGGGTTTGTGATTTTTTTTGAATTTACCCTCATCCCACTAATTAATTCCGATTCTACTCGAATTGGATATTTTATTTTAATTTTGTCCCAATTGACAGAATAGGAAATGATGACGGTTTGCTTAAAGAAAATCATGAATGACATCCCCAGTTTGCTCAAAACAGATCTTGCACATGTCTGTCATCACATCAAACTGGGGTTATCATTCTCGATTTTCTTAAAACAAACTGCCAATGTCATTTCCGATATTGTAAACTGAGGTAAAATTGACATAGAATAACCAAATAGGACAAAATCGAAATTAAATAGTGGAATGAGGGCAAATAAAAAAATAAATAAATCTAGCTTTCTGTCAAAACTCAAAGAGCTTTGTTTCAATGAGGCATGCCATTTTTCTTCTTTTGCCACGAAATTGTTTCATCTGTATGAAATGGTTTGTGAGAAGACTATAAACAATACTTATAACTTTCTAATTAGACACGACGTTTATCAGTGTGCCTTTCTATGACGCTTTCGAAAAAAAACTCATTTATTATTTGTTGAAGCTCTTTACTGTGCATTGCATACAAATAAGTGTTTTCTTTTGTTTATTAAGATTTTTTAATTAAATTGGGGTGAACTTTCGAAGTCATGTTAAATTTAAAATGTTGTTTTTATTATCATTAAATATTTAAACTAAACAATTATAAAAATTTAATTATAACTATAAAATAATTAAAATTAAATACATTTAAAAAATTGATAATTAATATACTATTAAAAAATAAAAATATATAATATGACATATGAGTCCGCCAAAATTGTGTAAGATTTGTTTGAAAGTGGTGAAACATTTGAAAAAATAAAATTTACGAGAATGATGAGATGATTTAACACAAATTTCACGTAACATGACACAAAACTATTTTTAAATTTATTTTCATGAGAACATCCTAAACCTCAGTAATCAAGCTGCCTCTCCTAACCACTTCTATCCTAAATTCTGTCAAATAAAATAATATGAGTAGCTATATCCAGCCTATTAGTCAGCAGGGTGCCATAATCCTTGTGTAAACAAGAAATTGTATTTATTTACTTATCTTAATCAGCTATGCATGAAAAAGGAAAGCAACAACGAATTCCCAATATATATATATAAAAAAAAAAAAAACCTCGAGTTGGTATGACGGTCATTCAAATATCGAGACTCGTTCAAATGCAGACCAACTTATTTTGTATACAGTTTAGTAACAGTACATACACTCATCCAGCAACTGCTTGTTGAGCTATCAGACTCTTATTACCTTTCTCGAATGTTTCCTGACATTTCTTCAACTTCATCTCAGCCTCAGTATCTTTCGAACAAGTGTGGGAGTATTTTCACTTCTTTAATTGCTTAAACTGATTTTCCAAAAGTTCCATTTTCCATATAGATTTCACGAGTTCCTGAAAACCATCATCCTCAACCCATGTGTTCCTAAATTCTAATGCTACTTAACTAGCTATTCTGAAAATAACTTTGACCAACATAAGACTACGGTAAGAGAGACATTGAACTCATAAAAAAGTCATTGAAGATACTAAAGCAACCTCCCAAGAATCATTTAGTAGCAAACATTGGATCCTCGCAAAACTCTCTGAAGACTCTCATGATAAAAATTTTATGGTGATAATGTATTAAGACTGGAGTACAAAACTTGAAGTGAAAGAAGTAGCGAAGACTAAAATGAGAAGATTGTGATTCCTTAATAAAGAGAGAAATAGAAAGAGAAAAATCAAAGAATGAAAATGAAAGGATTATTTTACAAGAAGAATTTTCCTTATTTACAGATGTGAGAACACATGACATTATCATAGACTAATACAGAAGAACACAGATATGTAATCAATTAGGATACTGAATTGACAAAAAGATAATATTAAAATCAATGACATTGTCATTTACATAACAAAAATTAGAATAAGAACATCAAAAAGCCACGAGAACGAGAAGGTGAGCCGATTAAGAAAATAGAGAACCTAAACAAGACCGTAAAAGGTTAAAGGCTGTGTTTTCACCTTCAAATTCAAAACATGAAAATTACCCATCCTAATGAGCTGAACTGGAACTGTCCAGTCCAGTGGCAACAAGATGCCTCAGAACTTGGTTTTAGAACTCATCCGCATCTTAGCATTCTCCTATACAGAACAGCATCATTACCAGTTCACTTCATACTCTGTACATCTTTTTGGTTGGCGGCGAGCCTAAATCCTTTTAAAACTTTGAAATTTTATATGGGGCTTGCTCTAGAGATCTGCAGAAACATGCGGCTGAAGTTATATATTTTGTTATGATATAAATGAAAGGTGAAAATGCTATGCCATTTGATCATATAGTTAGTTCATTTAAATTCAAGAAGTAAATGGAAAATATGAAGATACGAAACTCCATGAAGTGCATTGTTACATTTCTTTTCAATTCCAACAGCTGGTTAAGTGCATTAAAATAAGCAGATGACCAGATGATGCTTTCACTGAAATCAGTTAAACACTACTGCTTTACACAAGTATCATCGCATGATGACTTACACAAATAAGAAACAGGCTAAAAGTGTCATATTGACACATAAAAAAATTTCACATTCCTCTCAGGTCAACCAAGTGTGTCATTTACTTGTCACGTAGACATGCAATAATCTTCAGTTGCTAGAGTTTACCTATTCCTTTAGTTTTTCTGCTCTTGATACATATTTATAATTTAGTTCAGCTTGTTTAAACACAGCAGAAAAATGTTTTAAACACATTAATTTGTATTGATTTAAAGCATTAGAAGGTCGTCCAAAAATGAAAGAAGAAAAATAATGTCACCTGATTTTGCAAGTTTGCGGAAGTAGTCCACTGCTGAGGTTGTATCCTCACTATAGGACTTGCATTGGCAAATGTTGAAATTCTTGAATCTTCATGCATGTTAGCAACTGGCGAGGCTGGCAATTCTCTCATGACCCACAACACAAATGACGAAGGTACTGATGAACCTAATATGACCACAGGACATATATTGAGCAATATAGTTTATTTTTTATAGAATGGAACACAGAACAAGTTAATATCACAGTGTAGGAAAACATACCTAAGAAATAGTATATAGTTAGGAAAATGGACGAATGAAGACTGTTGACTGACATCTGACAGTTATAAAGAATCTGCAAATATGGGGACACCCGCAATGGTTAATATAAGACGGTGAGCTTGTTTGGGAAAAAGGCAAGGTCGTAATAGGCAGGCAGGTTAACACATACAGCAGTATCAGTTAAAATAGCCACCAAAGCTCGTGAAGTGAAACAAAAAACAGAAACAATGGCCAGTCCTGCTACCTGCACCGAGTAAAGCCAATAAATATAAGTTATTCATTTTTAAACAAGCACATGATATACATGTAAGCGATGATACTTCCTAAATGTGCAGGGTGAAGGCCCACATTTTCTGACGGAAAGTTAGCTTAGCAATGCGATGCTGGTTCTCACCTTCCACATTTCACAGGAAGCTCTCTCGGATCTTACTTTGCTCATTTTCATAAATAACAAGAGTCCTAAAGTGGAAAACAATAATTAAACCAAATAATACGAAAAGCTAGCCATCCATGTTTTGCAAGACGAAGTCAAGTACACACAACAAAAACAGCAGGTCAAATAATTCAACAAAATAATAATTTTGGATCCCTTAGAAGTTACAATTGCCGCATCAATACTGCATGATTAGAAGTACAATTGGCTGTGCTGACCTTTTCCATTGCAACTCAGCATTTTCAACACCTATGGAGTTGACAAGTAAAATTATTGGCTCGACAATGTTTCCTTTACAAAATTGCTATGGGGGGGAAATTAAGTTAGCAGCGGATAATGGTCACTATCCCTATTATTACGTTTAAAAGGGATCTAATGTGGGTCAATTTCAAGGTAATGCTTTTCAGAAATCAACTAGCAGAAGGCATAAAACACTGCCATATAAGAAAAAACTGTGCAGTCTGAAAGTTTGAGCAAAAAGGAAGATACTGAGTTAGAGTTATTCACCATAACAAGCAAGGGCCCCGCCTAACAAAAAATTTATTGCTGCAAAAAAATCTACATACACCTGCAAGATAATGACCACACAGATGTAAACATACCTATGAACCAAAAGGACTCGTAAGTCGTATCTTTGCACATCCAGTCATCATGTTTTCACAAGTTCATGGCCAATTGAGCATTAGTACATAACAAAAGATAATAAGTTTTCCCTATTTGGAGTTTTTTCTTAAAACAGTCATGAGGCAACTTAGGGAGGTCCCACTCGTTCTACTTTTATTGAAAGGGACTCCAATAGACGGTTATACCGACAGGCTGCAAACTGAAACATAATGCTACTAAATTCATGATTACCCGAGCAACCATGGAAGAATCATAATAATTGTATTTGTTCCCCATCCAGATAAGCACAGAACAAATGATCATCAAAATGATGATCATGGATGTGACCTGTTCATAAAAACACTATAAAACATCAGAGTCCAGTCATTAAGTGTTTGAAGCACGTAATGATGAAGTCTGATGAGAGATTTAAAGCATGTAAATTCATATAGTAATTACAATCATTTTGAATCTACATGCATATGATAGCTTGCGATTTTCTTGTTTCAGATGTATTCCTTTCAAATTATCCAACGAAGCTTTTCATCCAAGTCAAGCAGAACTCACAAAAGCATATACATAATTTACTATTCCAGCCCAATCTTCTAGATAATTAGGGAAATATGATGCTGACAGACAATATTACTAAAACCAGACTAATACTCTACTAACAAATTACTTACCTATTACCAACCATCACCACTGCAGTAATCACAATTTTAAGGATCAATTGCATTAACTAAGAGATTATTCTATTTCAATTACTCAAGTCATGACTCATGAACATAAAAAACTCCCCTCATCACCCTACCCTTAATGTTTTCTATTTTCATTTTGACTTTATCGGGGGCATGATGAACGTTTTACACCCTTGATTTCCTTAAATATCTAAGCAACTGGTTGATTGATGACTATGCCTGATATATCTCAGAAACTATTACCTGATATATGTACTAAAGTATAACATATCCAGTTCAAATTAATGATGGAGCTTGTAGAGACCCCACTTGGAAGTTCCTCACCCACATAGACAAAGGTCATTTTTTACCTCGAGTTCATGTGTATTCGGTTGAGCAGTGGCTTAAGTTTCACATCGCCCATTTCATTGGTTTTGAGTGTAGATCCAACTAAATTAACATATTCAACTACCAAAACAAACATTTCGAACTTCAATACAACTATGTGGGATACATTAAACAGCTCTGTCCGTACAGTAGAAACTTACCAATATCACAATTTTTTGACGACTTTGAACCTGACTTAAACGACGTAGAGAACAACATTTTCTTTGACTTCCAGTGCTCAGTGGGTTTGACTTATTAAATTTCTTCTGTAACAATGTCTCATGAAAACTGGCCTCCTCATCTTCATCTTCATCCTCTTTGCCAGCCGCTTGATGACAAAGGTCAACCCTGTCAAATCATCCACTATCAAGGTCACTAATTATCTTACAATGCGCAGTAAGCAGATCAATTAGCATTGCTCCAGAACCTAAACTTTCCCATTTTGGCCAGGGCAGAGTCAGGAATTGCATAAATAACTTTGGTGACTTCAAAATTCAAATCGAAACCAGAGTTACATTTCAGTTACATATAAAACAGGATCCTTTCTCAGCAATGCTACACAATATTCTTTTTCTAACATAATAACAAGAACAGAAAAATGTGTAATGCCTTTGGCAAAAATGACAGGCCCCGAGAGCAGAAACTGAACTACATTATCATATTATTCATCCATATTTTTTCAGAAATACACCCACTGATAATGCCCTCAATCAGTCGGCTAATCCTCTAAGATATAGATTAACCCGTCAAACACTCATTTGGATTGCAGAATTCATGGTACATGATAGTCTCCAAGGCGCTACATAACATCTAACGCCGAGCCCTAATGTTTGCTTATAGTTCAAGTATCATAGAATTGTACAAATGAACCTGGTTGAAAGTCAAACTGTTATAACTTTTTACATTATGAGTGATGAAATTGACACATGGAAGAATAAATGTATAATGAATAACCTAATAAAAATCTAATAGAAATTTGAAAACCTATGTCTCTTGCCCCCATCAGACAGTATCAGAAAAGGCGCAAGGCCCAGTCTGTACGTAAATTACAGGAGAACCAGGGAAAAAATTGTTCAATTAATATGAACTGAACAAGAAAACAAAAATAATATACAAGCGATGTTCATAAGAGTAAAGAGACGTTACCAGAACGATAACAGTAGAAGGAATCCTGAGAGAAATAAAATCTCCGGAAAAGCTGCAAAATGAAAAAAAAAAACACAGTTAATGGAAAAATAGTAATCCGCAGCTTCTCACTAATAATTTTGTGTAAGTCTACATCGTTAACAAGGCCATACCCATAAATATAAAGCCACAATAGCTGGACCAGTATAGCCAACCTTTGCCAGCAGAAACTAAAGATAGTACGAAATAGAGGAAATAGCCTGCAGGGTTCAGCATTATACCGACAAATAAAAGTAAGCCAGGAAAATGAAGCATATGACTGGCCAAAAGACTAATAATACAGTTTATGTTATATATAGGCAATACAGAAAGGTAACGAGGGAAGTCCTGAACACTAACTCAAAGAGAAAAACCTAACACTGAAATAAAAAAATGTACGAAAGATAAAGTATCACTGCAAATTTTGAATGATCAAACTGCCTAATCATTTACCGAAACTTATCAAGTCGCAAGGTTTGTGTTGTCAAATTAAGGAGGTACACTTTTCAAGAAGCTACTAAAACATGTCTGCACGATAATCATGGGACAATTACTGGAGATCTGTTATCTTAAAATCAAGGATCTTTAATATACTTTCATTTGAGATGGTTAGTTTATTGGCTTGTGCATGATTACAGTGTTGTGTGAGAAAAGACCATAATACCTAGGTTAAATAGGTAATGTGTTCCACAACAGTGAGCGATCTCTCTGATGCCAAACCAAGCGGTAAAATGACCGTCATCATATTTTTTATCTCAGAAGGTTTCAGCATTGCCACAAAGTGGTGAATACTAATTAAATGTTATGAAACTGTTACTATTTTCTCATCACAGCTTATGAGTACAGATAAGCGTCATTGGAAACAATTATAACCAAACATAGGAAACAATTATTTCTGGCACCTAAGAAGATATGATTGTAGATGTTGAAAAAAAGTGACTGAATTAAGTGAAGCAATTTTCCTTACCAAAATTAGAAGAGCCTATTATCACATGTAAAACCTGCAATTTCAAAATTTCCTATGTGATAAATCACCCTATCAACAATTTTAGTAATCAAATTGTTAACACTCAGAAGGTTGTCCCATCTATGATCTTAATACAACTCAGTAAAAAATGGAACATTGATGCACCAGAAGGAGAATCAAACAAGGCATCAAATGCAGCACAAAAGTGAAAATTTGAGATATTACAAAATGAATGAGTAAAAGATGGCATCTCTTTCATTCCACTTGCAACGTAATAAAGAGGTGAGCTATTTGCTTAACCTTGCAGCTTATATGAGATTACAAAAGTAAAATGTTGGTGTTAGGGCCATTTTAAGCTGAACGGCATTGCTGCTTTTTTACTTATTAATTTACACCATCAAACATCTCCGATAAACTCGTGTAATAAAAGCAGGTCTGTAGATGAATGCATGACGAAAATTGAACGGCCTACTTACTTTTTGGCGAGTCCAACCAAGTTGAGAGTTTCTGGAGTTAATCCTAAGTAACTAGAAGCAAGGGCAATGGGAAAACGAAGTCAGAAAACTTCAACTCAATCTATAATCACATTATACAAATATATATACTGTTCAAATGAGACCCCTACTATTTGGTGAGAGCTAAGCAGCTTCATCATCACTATTGGTCTCATTTGATTAAATGATGAGATTAAACTAACCCACTAACACCCATTTTTAGAAGAAGGGGTTTCATCCATCCATCTTTTCGTCATCTCTCTTAACTACACAACTCACACCTATTTGTTGTTGTTTCAATTACAGATATGGATTTCATATGATTTTTTTTTTTAAAAAAAAAACAAAATTAAAATTCAATGATAAAATAATACAAGGTTCAATTCAAGTTCTGTTGTGGTGGGTTCAAGATCCGTTTCAAAGTTTCTGAAAAAGAACAAGGTTCAAATCAGCTGCTACAAAGTAGAAAGTTTATCTCCGAAAGTAAAAGCACTAAGTTTGCAAATTACAAAGTCAACCCACAAAACAAAAAGTATAAATTTTGCGAAGGAAAAAACAGCTGCCGCGAAAGTATAAAGTTCAACCAGATTTGTAAAGAGGGTGTGCAAGCTTGCACCTATATTATTACCACTAAAAAGCTCCATGTCAACAATAAACACTACCATCAACCAACATCATACAAGTATTTAATGATGAATGGTGGTTCTTAGCAATGATTTTTTCACTTGAACCTCTCTCTGTGTATATATATATATATGAAAGAATTAAACAAATAATGGTAGTGTGAATGAAGTTATGAGAAAGACCTGGGAGAGTGCAACGGCGGCAATAGCAGCATGAATAGCGGCGAGGGCGATATAGGCAGGTCGCGGGAAGCAAGTGAGGGGATCGGAAAACAAGTGGATCATCGTGGTCGTTCTTAACATTCTATCCTAAATATCATCTATTTACCGCAAAAAAAAAACACTCAATAGAGTTTGTCGCCACTCGCTGGATATTTTGTCCGAGTTGGGGGAAGCTAGCGAGGAGGGAAGAGTTGGTACGGCTGGGTTTTGGTTTTTTTCGAGAGGAAAGAAAGAAGAGAGTGCAGGCAAGTAGGAGGAGATCTGTCTTTGTTTCTTCTCTCTTTTTACTACCACATAAAGATCTGTTAGCATTTCGGTATAATTAATACCTGATTTGTTTGAAGGGCAAAATTCCAAGGTCTGCTCACCTGTCAACACTTATCTAATTGTGATCAGAATTATCATGATTTTTAAAAAAATAAAATGAAAAAAAAATTGGACAGATTTTTCAAAATAAAGTTTACCATTACATTCATAAACTACTATTATTATAAGACTTATATTTGTGTACGAAAATTACATCATTTGGTTATCAAAATACATCGTTTTCTTTATGCGCATAGAACAATACTCCCTCCGTCCTCTATTAAATGTCGTTTAAGGTTAATTTGAGTAGATTTAGGTGAAGTTAATGCTAGCGGTTGGACAAATTTAACGAGTAGGTGGTTGGTGTTTATTTGAAAAAGTTCGTGCAAAAAGTAAAATTGGTAGATGATTACTGGTGAGAAATGTATTTTTTATTGATTATGATGATAACGTGATTAATGTTTGACATTTTAAGATAGTTGTTGATATTAAATACGCATTGAAAATTGTTAAGTGACAAGTAAAAGTGGACAAAAAAATTCGGTTAAGTGACATGTAAAAGAGGACAGAGGGAGTATAATTTATGTTGATAGTCAAATGATATAATTTTCATGCACAAATTTAAGTCTTGTAATAATATTAGTTTATGAATGTCATGGTAAATTTTATTTTAGAAAATCAGTTCAATATTTTTTCATCGCACATTTTTTAAAAATCGTGGTAGTTCTGACCGCAATTGAGTAAACGGTGATAGTTCAGGATCAGTTTTGAATTTTTTCCCTTGTTTTAATCATCAATTAATCGCTAAATGGTATTAAAATGCAATTGATTAATTATGAAATTTATTATAAATACATATAACTTCAACTATCTGTCGAATTGAATCTTCAGATTAATCTCCGTCTAGCTGATGAATCGCTGGACGCTTTGTTCGTTGAATACATGTATAATTTATTTATACATCTTTAATTTTGAAGTGATTGTTTAGTAGGATAAAAATTTATTTTTTAAATTTGCTAAAAAATGTTGTTATAATATTTCTTTACAAAATAAATATAATAATAGAAAGGTAAATAATAAAAACATACCTTAAGCTAACATTCAAACATAATTCCAATACCAAACTATTTACATTTTCGATTCAATGAGGATCTAATTGTAAGAATGTTTTGAAAACATCTCCCTAAAGTTTATTTGATACTAAAAAGTAAAAACAACCCCCAAAAACCATTCTGCTCCCCTAATCAGATTCCAATCGGAAAGAAAATTTTCTCTGGAAGCAGTTTCTGCGCAATCTGATCCCTTCCAGCCCCCTCTCCCTCTGTCCACGATTGCCAAGCACACGGCTCTCTTACTCACCTCCGTCATTAGATTGTATCCATGCATCACCAAAGCCGCGCCGTCCTCAAAATATAATTTCAATTATTGGAACGTCCGGTCCGAGAGCGGTGTATGCAGTGGCGGAGCCACATGGGGCAATGGGGTCGGCCGTTCCCGAATCTCACCTAAAACACGCATGTCTATGTAAAAAATAAAATTAAAAAAATTTATATATATAAAAAATAAATTCAGTTATGTAATTTTGCTCTAAAAAAAATTTTGAATCCGCCTCTGGGTGTATGCGAGTCGGTTTGTGTTGAAGCAAAGAGCGCCAACATGGCGATTTTCATGACGGCCATGTGTCTGGAGAAAAGTTGAGGTCAGGGATATGTTGATGGAGGTTTCTAAGACACTATCAAGTTTAGAGAAATGAAGTATTTTTGCCCGTGTTCTAAAAAAGTGTTATGCGGTGAGCACAACGCCTAGTGGTTGATCGGTTAGGCGGGGACAGTTAATCGGAGTTAAATATATTAATTATAAATTTAATAATTAATTATAAATATATATGTTTAAAAACTATTATTTTCATAAAAAATTAAATTTTGAACAATCAATCGGTTAGACGGCTAGGCGGAACGTTTTAACACCGCCTAGCGATTAATCGGCCATTAATAAGTCCTTAACTGGTGTGCTAAAATTTTTCTTGGCTGCCTGCATTATTGATGAGTTTTATTGTAGGTTACTTCCACACCAAACCAATTGATTGACAGAGCAGCAGCCAAAGTAATTCTAATCCGATGGCCAATTTGTCGTGGCTCTGGTCATTTGTGGATCTCGTGAAGAACTGGCTTACCGCTCGTCACATAAAATCCGTCTCTAACCACCTCCACAAATACAAGCTGACGTACGATGACTTGTACGAGATCCGATGTATGAGATGGATATCAAAGAGGCGCTAAATCGTCTCCCAAGGCAGATGTTGATGTTATGGATCTGTCCATGAAGTATCTGTATCTTTCTGACGACCTTAAGCCAATGCAAACACCATTCAAGAGCTATCTGCTAGACATGCTGGCTCTGGTTTGGAAGGAGAGGGCGGAATGTGAAGCTCTTGGAGCCTTGCCTCTCTACCAGTGCTCAGTTCGTAAACAGTCACTTCCCCCGCCACGCAGGCTGTGAAAGTACCAAGATAAATATTGTCCTTGTATTTATTGTGATTCCAAAATCTTCACTTAGTTGAATGCACATTGCTAGAAACAGCTGCCACTAACACAAAATAATTCATGTTTGCCTTTCTTAAAAACAGTTTTGTGGAGATGTCTCTTGTTGGTTTTGACGTTGGTGTATGCGGAAAATACAGGGTGTGCTGCCGATGAGGATAATTTTTCTTGTGTTGGGTTCGTGGCAAACATAAAGTGAATAGTATGGGCAATGAGAATTGGCCGGGGAGTCTATTTAGAGCTCGTAATCATTTGAGATAGGGAATTTGTTTCAAGAGAAGATTTTCTGACAAAAATCATAGCAGAAGTGATAAGGGGTTATTTCAGTTTCAAATAATTTAAGGGTTTTTGTTTTTTAAAATTTGTCTTACAAACAAGTCCTTGAGGTACCATAATTAAGAATTTAAATAGTTCGATACTAAATTTGATTTTAGGTGACAACGTATGTTTTTATTTTTTACCCTAATAAAAAATTACTTCTCTTTGTCCTCTTTTACATGTCACTTAACCGAAATTTGTTTTTCATTTTTACTTTTCACTTAACAATTTTCAATGCCTATTTAATATCATCAACTCCCTTAAAACGTCAAACATTAATCACTTCTTTATCATAAGCAATAAAAAAACATTCATCAGCTGTAATAATCTATCAATTTTACTTTTTGCACGAATTTTAAAAAAAAACATCACCACCCACTCATTAAACTTATTCAACCGCTAGCATTTACTTCACCTTAATCTACTCAAATTAATCTTAAACGACATGTATTAAAGGACGGAGGGATTAAACAGAATTTTAATAAATCATCAACGTACTGTACAACTATATATATATGAAACCCAATCTGATGGTTCTCACTGTGCTTTCAATCCACCAAATCAAAATTACAACCATCAATATTCTTACAAGGATGTTCTCCACATTGGTATTAATTTTTTCGCCGGAAGAGGTGCAAAAGCACTAAAACAAAAATTTTGCCATTCATATTCCGCACAATCGCATGCTCTCATTCCTCGATTTCATATTTTCACTACAAAAAAAAACCCCAAATCACATATCAAATCATGGGAAAGCAACACCACGCCTTTGCAGTTTGGACCACGTTGCCTCGTTCGCTTAAGATCTGCCCCCGAAGCCAACTGAACCGCCTCCCGGATAACAGATCAGGCGATAGTCCGCCTTCGTTGCTACACTTAACCGATCATCTCTTGTCGTCATGCTCCAAACTCCATCCAGTCGAGACTCAGCCAATCCACAGATCGATGCAGCCAGAGCTAGGGGTGTTCGTCGGTCCAAAACCGGACCGGAACCGGTTTGGATCGAAACCGGAATTCATAAATCTTAAGAACCGAAGATTGGACCGAATTCTAAGAGGTCTAGAACGGATCGGATAGGAAAATTTTGGGTTTGTATCGGACCGGACCGGTTTGGACCGAATTAATCAAAATAAATATTTGTTATCAAAATAATAATTAAATAATTATTTTATTTATATTTTAAGATGGATAAATATAAATATCATACTAAAAATATTATTTTTTACTTAAAAAAGTGAAACCGGTCCAGACCGAAATTTTCAGGGTTTGGACCGGACCGGATCGGAAACCGGAATCTATGAAATTGGTGGACCGAAGACCGGACCGGAATTCATCGGTCCGATCCGATTCGGTCCATTCTGGTCCGATTCCGAATCATTTTTTGATCCGGGCTGAATTTTGTACAACCCTATCCAGAGCACCGATCCAGTGATAACTTTACTAAAATTTGTTTAATATCTTTCTTTTCTAATAATAAACCCACCTAAAATAGTGGGATTTATAATTTGGATCTGAATTTTTTTAAAAAAACACATCAGTATTTATAATTTGAAAATTTTCCAACCAAACACATATTTTCAGTATTATGTATCATATACGTTTATTATGATGGCAACCAGGCAGAAGCTTAACGTTAAGGAATTAAATTTGATTTTTTTTCAAATGTTTTTCTGCTTTATTTCCAATAATTTTTATATCTTCTCATGGTTTCTTCCCCTAACTATCATACATTCTAATGTTGTGGTTAACGAATGTGAACATGGAATATCTTCGTGCTCGTTAACTGAAGTTTATCGTGTGTGTAGCCTGTCCATTCACCTGTTTATATGTGCACCACGTTAATCATCTTCACGGTTGGTACTTTCATCTTTGACAATCACAAAGTTATCTAAAATATTCTTCGCATTTCTTAACATCAAAAATGTTACAGATCTTGACCGTCTAAAACCACAAAGTTCTCTTAACTAAACGTGGCTCTTTATAAATGCGAAGATGATGAATCTAAAAGGGAAAACTACAGAAAGGAGGTATGAACTACCACAGTTTTATAAATTACTAGTGTAACTATCATTTTTTGCAATTTGCAGATTTTTCAGTTTTGGGACTGTTTTGTAAATAAATATTTTTCAATCAAGTTCAGATCTAATTTAAACTAATTACAAACTCACCCTCAACAAAACTAATCTAACCTAAATTACCCATGTTCATGTAAGCAAGTGTAGTTAGATGAAGTTAATGCTAACGGTTGAACAAATTTAATGAATGGGTGGTTAGGTTAGTTTTGTTGAGGGTGAGAGTTTGTAATTAGTTTAAAATAGATGTGGACTTGATTGAAAAATATTTACTTACAAAACAGCCCTAAAACTGAAATACCTGCAAATTGTAAAAAATTGTAGTTACACCCGTAATTTGTAAAATTGTGGTAGTTCATACCCCATTTCTGTAGTTTTCCCAATCTAAAAATAATAGGTCGCTGCTTCCGATATCATTTCTTGCAACACCTCATCCCTATCAATTTTCTCTACCTCAGATGTAAAATTCCTTTTTCGACCGATGCCATGCTACCATCATTTTCTCTCTCGGCTATAGCCGCCGTCTATTTCTCAAATTCCTTTGCATGCGGATTATTCTACTTCGCACACCGTCTTCAACTTTATCATTTCTATCAGTGTACTTGTCAACTTGTTTTCTACTACGGAGGGTGATTGCATTGCAAGGATGTACCGCTTTTGTCAACATGCCCATATCATCTGAGACATTTGAATCTTTCTTCTCAGATATAGCTTTACAGTTCTCTGTCAGCAGGATTTGCAGTTTGAAAGGTAAAGTGTCATAAGATCTAGGCACGACACTAGCCTGTTGTGCTAAATGTGTCTCCAAGATCTTAATTTGGATCTTCATCTATTGGATCTCAGTGCTCATTACCCCCCATTGTTTCTCACATTTTATCAATATGCTGAATGGTTCCTTTCTTTAGGATAGCAAACTATTGGTCATTGCTCTGCTGCATTAACTGTAGGAGTTTCACAATTTTTGAATGTTGATATTTTGATTCCTGTGGCTGAGGTTTATCAGACTGCAGTTGTCGTTCCATTGGCCGTCCACCATATCCTGAATTTTTTGTCTCATATTGCGGCTTGAGCTCATAGTCTTTAGGAATAGGATTAGTGGTCAAGTATAAGAAATTTGGGTAGTTCCTATTGTTAGGTGAATATGTTGGATTGTACTTATTTCTTTGCCCATAACCTCCTTAATTTTTTCCACCAATATAATTCACGTTTGCTTCAGATAGAAATGGACAATCTGAAGCGTCATGATCTTGTGCCTCACACATACCACAAGGAGTGAGAGCCGTCACATGGTTCACGTATTCAAGCCCTTGAATTTCTGTCATTGCAACAATCTGTTTAGAAATTAAGGTGGCCGTATCTGAGGCTAACTATAGAGTTGGGAGCATAAGTTTGTGCCGCTTGTGGTTGTGAGGTCCTTTCACCACACAAATGACACTCGGTGGCTAATCCTTTGATTATGTTCTAAGCTTCATCAAAAGGTTGATCCATGAGTGAGCCTCCCAAAACTTGGTCTATGGTCTGCATTTGGATGTCTACTCCCCCATAAAAGAATTTTATTAAAGTGTAACTTGGGAATCCATGGTGCAGACATTATCTTTGCAGCTCCTTATATCGTTCCCAGGATTCATACAATATTTCTCCCCTAAACTGCTTAAAGTTTGAAATCTTGCGGAAATAGTCATTTGTCAGCCAGAAGAATAGTACTGTTGCAGGAAGACATTTGAAAGTTGTTTCCATGTGTTAAAACGGTCATGTGTACACCTCCTTATCTATTCTTTAGCCTTATCTCACAAAGAAAACAAGAACAATTTCAGATATACTATATTAGTTGGTATATTCTTATCCCTAAATGTATCCTAAATCTCCATAAAGGTCTGTCTATGTGCAGCTGGTTCCTCATTAGGAATGTCTCAAAATATGTAATGTGTTAGCAAAGTGAGCAAGGCAAGTTAAATTCCTAGGTTTCCTTTGTGATAGCTAGAGTTGCGATGGATGACCTATAACCATCTGTAGTAGGTCTCAAGCAATCCTTTAGCGGTATCATGGGCGGTTGCTCTACCATGTCTTTCTCAAAAAAAAGTAATGTCTTGGACCAGTATCCAAATCTCCTTGTGATGTTATTGCTTGTTTCTGTGAAAAGTTTGTTCTATCTACAGATCCAAAATTAACAGTTCACTATCTTGGTTCCTGAGCATACAAAGCTAATATCACCTGAAAAATCATGAAAACAAAGTGAGACAAAAAGGAAATTTAAAAAGAAATTAAAATAAGAAAAAAAAATAGGACTAAGCTAAAAAATAACAAATTATTAAACCGTTGCTTTACGGTAACGACATTAATTTGACAAGAGTATTTTTGACCCTTTATATTTATCAATTATCAGTTCAGGAATCAGTTGTAGTCAAATGATTTTGGAAAGTCCGAGTCAAACTTAGAGGAACAAGAAAGGCTTGTCAAGACACTAATAACCTAGTTTATCAATATTCAGTCCTATTCGGTTGATTATGAATTAAGAAAATCATTACGCAAAACAAAAGCAATTGTGAAAGAGAGTTTTATTCAGATAATGGAAATATTCTAGCATTTTTACTTCACTTAAGTTGTAATGTAAAGTAAACTTTCATGTTATTTTTAAAGCGCAAACAATCATCCACAATGTATCATGCAATTTTAATAATACAATATACCACTCAATAATTCACTATGAGTCTGACTTCTGGGTGGTTTTACGTAACAAATTATTAACTATAATTGATTGTGTATTGCGTTATTTCTCCATTCTGGTTTTCGTAGCTCACAAATACTTGTCAAAGGATAATACACTAATATTTTCTTCATACAACAGGATAAACAAATTACTCGTATGATACAGCAAGAAAATTTTCAACATACAAAAATGGCGCCAAATTCTAGCCCCAACAGTTGCGCGGAGGGTAACAAGTAGACCTGCAAGAAAACCCTCCGTAAAGACCAAGCCAAAGTCCAAATTGTGCTTGAATATCCAGCTAATGCTCTGACTAATATTATCATCCAATCCCCCTGTTATAGATATACCAAAAGTCCCATCAACAAAAGCCATCAAGAAGCGTAGCGAGGACCTTATTCAAAGAAAATCTCGCACAGAGCTCGTCGCACGACGACCTCTCGCGTGGACCCATACAGAAGACTCCATCGAGGCTCCCTATGAAGACCCCCTCGAAAATCCTCTAATATAAAGGATCTCATCACTGACTGTACCCTGCATAAGAATCGTTGTATGTTAAACAGATTGCTAGAAGCATTCAATGACCAAGAGACTTCCCTCTTCACGTCCATCCCAAACTCCAAAAGAAAATACAAGAAAGCCTATAAAGGAAAGCCTCCTACAAGAAAAAGCTCCAAGGCTTCCAAACAGTACTCTTAACTTCTCCAATTATTAATGCAATTATTTGGAACACAAGAGGTGTCAATTGTTTGGCCAAAATCAAAGAACAAGAATGTATGTGAGCTAGAAAGCTTGTTGTTGTTATTGAGAAAAATGTACATCTATTTATACTACAAAAAGTCTATCCTAGTCTTTTGGTAACTCCCACTCTTGATTGTCATCTTCATAGCCCTTCATGATCCATCTTGAATGTGTCCTTCAATCTTCTTCTTCATTATGGTCTTCAAGGTCCTTCAATGTGTCTTTCAACCTTCTTCTTCATTGTGGCCTTCAATATCCTTCATTATTCTAAATTGACTAGATTAATCACAATATTCTCCCCCTTAATCTAGTTGATGAGAATGTCAATAACACCGATCTTCGAGCGTATATGTTAAAATCCCACTTGACCAAGCGATTTTTTCAGAATGTCTGCCAGCTAGTTGTCGGTGTGAAATTTTTGGATGGAGATCTGGTCACTTTTGATACACTCGCTTTCGATACCCCTTCAGTACCAAAAGCGGTTTGTGCTTGATCACTGCCCCTTGCGCATCTTTCTTGCATTTGTATACCCATTTGAGGCCAATCGAACTATGACCAATAAGGAGATCCACGAGCTCCCAAGTGCGGTTGTCCTTGATGGTGGTCATCTCTTCCTCCATTTCCGCTCTCCAAGCTGGATCAGCGTTGCCCTCGGTGAAGGAGACAGACTCTTCTGATGCTGCGAAGAGAAGATCTTCTGGTTCCAACTCTCGTGGCTCAGAGGTGGCGATGCAATCAGCTATGGTGCAGAACCGTCGTGGTGCACCCTCGCCATCTAGGTCAATATCGGACGGTATTTGAGATGAGGGCGCCACAAACCTGATGTTATTGACCTGGGAGGTGGCCCCACCTACTGTGGGTGTGGTAGGTTCTAGCTCATTTTGTCCGTCACTACCAGAAATAGCGTCAACCGTGTACTCGACATTGAATGTCTCTGGAGTTTCATTCATGTCAGTTTCCTCCCAATTCCACCCTTTCGCTTCACCGAACACCAAGTCGCGAGAGATGTGTAGTCGACTACCAGCAGGATCGTACACTCTGTAGCCTTTTGAGCCCGGCTCATAGCCTACAAACACCATCTTCACGCTTCGGTTATCCAGCTTCGCCGCGTGTGGACGAGTGACTTTGACATGCGCCACACATTCGAAAGTGCGCATGAAGTGTACCCCTGGCTTCTCACCGTGCCACACCTCGTATGGCGTCATGCCGTGGACACTCTTGGTTGGTAAACGGTTCAAGATGAAGACTGTTGTGTTAAGCGCCTCCCCCAAGAACGTGCTCGGCATCTTCTTAGCTTTTAAAAGACAACGCGCCATGGCCATCACTGTTTGATTCCGTCGTTCAACAACTCCATTTTGTTGCGGCGAGTATGACACTGTAAGCTGTCGGTGCACACCTTTTGCTGCACAGTATTCACCGAAAGTCACCGAGGTAAACTCCCCTCCATGGTCCGTTCGCAGCGCATGAAGCTTCCTCCCAGTCTCCACTTCGACGCTAGCTTGGAATTTCTTGATTGCACCCGCCGCCTCATCTTTCCTTGAGAGAAGAATCAGCCACATATAACGGCTGACATCATTTACGAGCAGGAGGAAATAGCGTCTTCCACCGTTTGTCGCTGGCGTAACAGGACCGCATAGATCTCCGTGCACAAGGTTAAGCGGATCTTTGGCGCGATAATTGGCTTCCTTCGGGAATGGCAATCGACGTTGTTTGCCAACAAAACAGGCGTCACAAAGCTGGTCCACGTGATCAAGATGAGGGAGACCACGCACCATTTTGCTTCGTCCCAGCTTCTTCAACGTGTCAAAGCTCAAATGGCCATAACGTCCATGCCAGAGGCACGCATCATCGCCGGATTGCGCCAGGAGGGAAAGTGGTTGTGCTAGTGTGAGACTGATTTTGTACAATCGATTTGATGATTGTTTTACCTTGATAAGAAGTTGCTTCTGCGAGTCGCGTACTCGAAGCACACCTCCTTCGATTAAGACCTGGCATCCAACCTCGTCGAGTTGGCCCAAGCTAATGATGTTGCTGCGGAGCTTTGGAATAAAGTAGACGTTGGTTAGAACATGGTGACGTCCTTGCCGCGCCGCAAATACGACTGTGCCACGTCCGACGATGTCCACCACCGAACTATCACCAAAGCTCACTGTTCCAGTAATTGTGCGATCTAGCTACGAAAATACTTCAATATTTCCAGTCATGTGGTTTGACACTCTAGTGTCCAAGTACCACACGTCAGTCTCCTGTTTGTCAGAATAGGAGTTGCCGACCTCCACCGTGGCGCGTTCTTCGTTGAGGAAAATACGGTCACCCATGTTCGTCTTCTCATTGAGCACGTGAGGGTGCTCGGGACAAGATGTCAGCGAGGCTACCTGAGTCATCAGTAAAGACGGCTCATCATCGTCGCCACTCTCCTGTACTAGGTGCGCCTCATCCCTCTTCTTCTTTCGGTAGTCACGAGCCCAATGACCTATTTTGCCACAGTAGTGGCACTTGTCCTTCTTGTTGGCCCGGCCGTCGCCGCTGGTCGACTGAGTATCTTTGGCGTCGCGTGATGTCCCTTTCCCGTGGTTGCCATGTTGTGTAAAATTATTACCGTTTTTGCCATCGGTTGCACGCGAGTTCTCCTGCTCGCGTTTGCGTTGGCGTGCGAGCCATTCCTCTTCAGTGAGGTAGAGGCGGTTGCCCTTTTCGCGCACACCATTGGCACGTGTGTACCGCTGCTCGACAACGCGGAGACGGCCTGACACTTCCTCGATCGATAAATCCCTCAAGTCGAGCAACGTCTCAGTTGCCATAGCCACTTGCGTATATTGATCTGGTACAACTTGAAGTATTTTTTTAATTACCTCAACATCTTTGATGTCATCGCCTAGGGTGCGGAGCTTGCTTGCCAAGCCGGAGATGAGATTGGTGAAGTCCTCAATTGATTCACCCTCCTTGAATTCGATGTCGCCGAACTCCCGCCGGAGTTGTACTGCATTCGCCTCGCGAACACGATCATCACCCACACGCATGATCTTAATGGCATCCTATGCATCCTTTGCAGTGCGCTTGACTGCAAGGCGCGACTACATCTCTTGCGGCACGGCCCGGAGAATGGCTGAAAGTGTCATACGGTCATCGCGGTGATCCGCGTCATCAGAATCAATGGCCTCCCAGAGACCTTGCGCTTGAAAGTTGACCTTCATCACCAACGCCCATTCGGTGTAGTTTGTGCGCATCAAACGTGGGGTAGACAACGGACCCGGCCGTTTCCTTCACGACGCGCTCAACAGTGACATCGCGCCTAGTGGTGGTGCGCGATCGTCATGGTGGGGGTGATGGTGAGCCATGGTGACTCCGCCTTGTTGGTGACCTCGTGTTGCCGCTAGCATGAGGTGAAGCCGACATTGATGTTGCGTAGGAGCTTAACAAGGCTCAATTGTTGGCCAAAATCAAAGAACAAGAGTGTATGTGAGCTAGAAAGCTTGTTGTTGTTATTGATAAAAATGTACATCTATTTATACTACAAAAAGTCTATCATAGTCTTTTGGTAACTCTCACTCTTGATTGTCATCTTCATAGCCCTTCATGGTCCATCTTGAATGTGTCCTTCAATCTTCTTCTTCATTGTGATCTTCAAGGTCCTTCAATGTGTCTTTCAACCTTCTTCTTCATTGTGGCCTTCAATATCCTTCATTATTCTAAATTGACTAGATTAATCACAATATCAATAAGCCTTCCTCTAAGGCATATTTATCAACCTTAATCAAGCATCATGGGCCTTCATATTCGTGTGATTCTTGAGCACAAAGATAACCATTTAAAATCCAAAAGATGGCCAAAAGGCTTGGCTTCCCTGAATTTTTCAATAATAATGAGGCTAACAAATATATGTCTTCTGGAATCCTATTATTCTGTTTATTTCCAATTTTTAGGGTTATGATCATTGCATTAATTACCTTGTGACTGAAGCTTCTTCAGGGAACAATATCATCACCAGCTTTGTCTATGGCCAATGGAGTCGCCACGCCAGGAAGCACCTATGGTCCAATCTACTTGATCATACCCCTACCCAGCCTCACCCTTGGCTCATCATTGGTGATTTCAACGTTATAGCCTCATGGGATGACAAAAAAGTGGAGATCATCATAATGATGGAAGTATTCAAGATTTTAATGAATTCATGTTATTTGTAGGAGTGTTTGAAACAGGTTACAAAGGCAGACAATACATGTGGTCCAATAATCAGAGGTTCGGGTTTGGCTAGACTAACTGCTGATCAATGGTGCAGCTCTGGTAGATTTTCCTCTTATGGAGGTTACTCACCTGGATCGAGGCACGTCTGGTCATGCTCTCCTGCTCATCCAAACTGGCAAACGGATAAAGCCTAAGCTTAGCTTCAAGTTTCTTTGCATGTGGAGCACTCATCCTACGCTCAAAGACACCGTTTCAGAGATCTGGAGAGGCAGTCTATCCAACAACCCTATCATTTATTTTACGTAGAAGTTAAAAGGCACAGGTTACAAGCTACCCTCTTGGAATGTAGCCATTTTTGGAAATGTTGACATAGAAATAAAGCAGGCCAAAAGCATCATTTCAAGCCTCAAAACATCCTAAAAAGTTAGCAGAGGCTTGACACAGCTCTTCACACGAAGTAAATAATCCTTACTGAGGATCAATCTCATCTGAACAGGATCAAGCTGAGGGATAAGGGCATCCACATTGAGCTTAACCAAAAAGTAGGTTTGTGTCATGCCAGGATTTGTGTCATGCCACCTCATTTCTATCATAAACCTTTTTTTCATAAATTTTTCACTCACATTGAATAAACCTTCATTCAACTCTGTACGCGGAACCCGCATGTCATACTACATATATCTTCTTTTCTATCAAATAAATTTAATATTTGATTTCACATATGATTTTATATTAAGCCACAAAAAATTTATGTTTTGTAAGAAATCAAAACCTCGAATATTGAAAGATTAAGAAAGACTAGAAGGATTGAGAAGGATTGTGATGCATTGGTTAAATTTTGTGTACAAAAGTGAGTATTTATAGTTGAATAAATAATTTATTATTATTATTTTATTATACAAAAGTAACGGTTATTTGTAAACTGTAACTTCATTAAATTTTTATTTTTTTCAAACGGCTAGTTTAGCATTAAATTTATAAACAGTAGCTTTCAAATAAATATATATAAATATAGTGTCTTTAATCACGTTTAAAAAGAGAGAAACGTGATTAAAAAGATTTTCATGAACCGCTTCGTCTACACGAAGCTGCTTTATGTCAAAAGGTCATAAACCATGCTCCCACATCAACACAAACCTGTCACGTAAGGTTTATAGTCTGACATAAACCTTTTCATGAACCTTCAATGTGGATGCCCTCAAAATACCGCTTTCTTCCATACAGCTATCAAAGCTAGAGCCTATTCTAATCATATTTGCATCAAATAGGATGTTGGTACTCGGTTTGAGAATGATAGTGACCTTACCACAGCAATGGTTAATCACTTCACCCACATATTACAGGGACCACACTCTACCTCTATTCTGGAAGTGTGTGACATTATCCCTAGACTCGTATCTAACGAACAAAGTCTACTCATTTATTCAGTCACGGATGAAGAAGAGATCCATGCAGTTGTCCTCGATATGGAACCTCATTGGCACGCCAGGCCGGATGGCTTTACCAGTCAGTTTTACGCTGATGCTGGGGAGGTTATCAAGGATGATTTGATTAACGCCATTCAAAGTTTCTTTTGAAAAAATCACTTACCTCTCTCGTCTACTCACACCCTCATAGCCTTGGACCCTAAAAAGAAAAATCTAGAGAAGATATCTGACCTTATACCTATCAATTTGCATAATCTCTTTACCAAAATCATCTCCGAAATCATTAACTCAAGGATTTCCCCTCTACTGAGTATGTTGGTGTTCCCAGAGCAGTCGGGGTTCATTTCAGGATGGCTCATCTAGGAGAATATAGCTATGGTGCACGAAATGTGTTCAGATTTACATAAAAAGTGTAGAGATGGTAATCTAATGCTTAAAGTATATCTTAGTGAGGCTTATTACATGGTGAAATGGAGCTTCATCAATCAATGTTTAAGCAAATATGGTTTCCATGAAGCCACAATGAACGTCATTTTCAGGTTGATTTCGTTTCTCTATCAAAAGGGATGGCCAGCATCATGGTTTTTTCAAGTCGTTCTAAGGACTCAGAAAAGGAGACCCGTTATCAGCCTTGCTGTTTGTCCTCAGCATGGACTGTTTCTCTAGGTTGCTAAACACCAAAATGTCTTAGAGAAAGATAAAATAGCTCAACTGTTCTAGGAAGACAGTTGGAGTATCTCACCTTTTATATGTTGAGGATATGCTTATATTTGTTTTAGCCAACATCCGCTCAGCTCGCAATCTCATGCATATCATCAACTCCTTTTGCACCTCATGAGGCCACAAGTTCAACCCCAACAAAACAAAGATCTACTTCGAAAAGGGATCCAGTTTCTCCATCTAGACGCAGCTCCAACGACTGCTAAACCTTCTCTTGTTCTCAAGTTTCGCTCCCAATGACTTATCTAAGGAGCCCTTTGTTCCCACAATTACAATATTCGAAGGTATCATAAACAAGATTCTAATCTCCTCTTGGTATGAGAGAGAAGATTACCTTCATTCAGAGCTTAATTGCAGCCATCCAAATTCACACATTTTTCGCCCTTTCGGTTGGTGTACTCTAAGAGAATTGAAGGTCTCATGGTCGCCTTTATATGGGAATCAGGAGGAGAAAAAAGAAGGCACTGGATTAGCACTAGCTGGTACCATGTTTCAGACTTACAACCAAGGTGCGGTCTCAACATTTATAGCCTGGAATTCGTTATGGCTTGTTTGCATGCCCATGTAGCTTAGAAAATCATTAACAGAGACTCGTTTGGCTACATTAATGGCTCGCAAATACAAAAACAACGTCAGGATTAAGTGCAACAGCCTATGGAACAATATCTACCCAATTATCAGCAAAATCAAGCAGGATTCCATTGTTATTATAGGAAAACGAAACAACAAGTTATGAAACACTTTGTGGTGTATTCCGACACTCCTTCAACCCACCAACTGCACCTTTGGTGGCTCCATTGCCCACTTTCTTGAATTCGAGGACCTCAGGAATACCATGATATACCTTGTATGCCTGATCATGCCCGTGCATTGCTCCTGAACCTTACCCTACCAAAAGAAAATATGCGTATGGACAAAAGATAAATCTGGTTCAGTTTATGAAAGTCATGTTTGAAAGGAATAGCTCTACCAACACAAGATGGAGCAAAATATGGTCTTCCATCCTCCCAAGAAATCTTCCTATGGAAGATCAACCAAAGCATCACTCTTGTCGACTTCTTCTACCAAGCAAGAGGTTGTCACAACTAGCTTCTAAGTGTAGATGTTTTGAAGTTCCCAGCATTAAAACCTATGATCATCTCTTTGTGAATGGTGAAATAGGTATTAAAGTATGAAAATGGATGAGTGACTTATACGGCCTAAACCCTTCTTATAACGACCTGAACATCCCCATGTCCTGCAATGTAGCTGTGCGGAGCCTGCTAGATAAGAGCATTAGAATAGGTGAAGTAGTTCACTGGTCCCAATATGTCAATCTGCCAAGGGAGACCTCCCTCCTCATGAAGCAAGATGATTATCCAGAGCATAGTCTCCTGTAATAGCTTTGTATGTTATTTCAGTACTGGCATATAGGCCATCTGTTCGAGTCTAGATCCTAGGCGCTTCGCGCCCTTGCCTGTAAGGGTCTCTCCTCTGTCTGTTTAGGGCCTGAACCACGTCTGTTGTAGGCGTTTCGGCCTTTTCTTTTCTTAATAAAGTGTTGATTAACAAACAAACAAACAAACAAAAAAAAAAAACACGACCTGAACAAAGCTTTCTGAGGCATGTCTTTTGAAAGTCAATCTAATGAAGCAAATCAGCACGCTCAAAATTCGAGCCTTCGGCATTCGCATATGAGAGATTTGGAAGATTAGGTGCGCAAACACATTTGGTGATGGTGATCACGGCCGTCATGAGAGGTTCTTCAAATTCAAAACGTCCAGTTATATCAAAACTCTCATAATAAAATCATTCTCGCCTTTAGCAGAATATTCTCTTACAGACTCCAATATTATAGCCTGCCAGCATATCACCCCGAAGGATCCAAAAGAGTCCCTCATCCTATCATTGATTGAACCCCAGCTCTCACCGGAGCTACCGTCAATATAGCTTGCATGGGTCATGTAGCTTCCATTATTATCGGAGACTCCTCGGGAGGCAAATATAAGCTTCTTCAATCCTGAAACTGTTCTACATAGTACGATCATCCTTGTCATGATAGCTAAAGCTCTCTCGAAGGCTCTTAGCCAGCACCTTTCCGAAATTCAATGGGATAGGAAATTGGCTTCACCTAGCATTGCTAAAGTGACGTTTTATATCTCAACCATTCCTACAAATATCATTACAAGAGCAGCTAATTTAAAGTGGTTCATCCAACCAATGAACATGACCATTTATCAGAAACATAAATATCCTATTGATGAACATAGATATATAGTTGATGAACATAGTTGTGCATTTAATGAACATAGCATTCTATCTGATGAATATGATTATCCGACTAACAAACCAAATTTGAATTTTCTTTATTAAACACTATTTCCATCATATGAATGATATCTCTGATGAAAGGCAACTCATTATAGATTTGATGTAGCATTATTTTTTCATATTGACCAAGTATTTATTGAGCAAATGGCCTAGTCATTTCCGTAGGATACTCACATTTGCTTCTCCGGAAGAGAGGCACTTAATGATATCGAAATCCATACTCCCTCTGTCCTCTAATACATGCCAGATTAATTTGAGTAGATTAAGGTGAAGTTAATGCTAGTGGTTGAATAAATTTAATGAGTTGGCGGTGAATATTTTTTTTAAAAAAATCATGCAAAAGTAAAATTAATTTATTATTACTGGTGATGAATGAATTTTTTTATTGATTATGATAAAGAAGTGATTTATATTTTTATTTTAAGGTAGTTGTTGATATTAAATATGCATCAAAAATTGTTAAGTGACAAGTAAAAGTGAACAAAAAAATTCGATTAAGTGACATATAAAAGAGGACAGAGGAAGTAACATGTTAACCACATTTGTTGTAGCATTAGTAGATTCCACAAAATGGTAGTCATTGCCACCAATTATAGCTTACTCTTTCTGTCCTCTTTTACATGTCACTTAACTGAATTTTTTTGTCCATTTTTACTTGTCACTTAATAATTTTCAATGCATATTTAATATTAACAACTACCTTAAAATATCAAATATTAATCACTTTATTATCATAATTAATAAAAAATACATTCATCACCAGTAATCATATACCAATTTTACCTGTTGCATGAACTTTTTCAAAAAAATATTAGTCACGCACTTATTAAATTTGTCCAACCGCTAGTACTAACTTCACCTTAATCTACTCAAATTAATCTTAAACGACATATAATAGAGGATGGAGGAAGTATGTATTAAGAACACTTATTTTGTAGTATGTAAAAATGGTTCCTTACATATGACCCAACATGTTGAAGATGGTCACACCTGAGGTTTCTGAGAGATCATTCCGCCATCGTCCCAGTGCACAAATAACAATGGTTGTGATATAATCAATTTTGACCCGAATTTTCAAAATATAAATTAGTTTTTAATTAATATTATTATTGGAAATATTTATTAACTAAGTTCAAATCATAATTAGTTTTATCAAAATAAAAATAAATAAAATATCTAGTCAATAAAATTTTCAATCTAATTATCCATATGATCAACATAAATATCGTATTGATGAACAAAATTATTCATCTTAAAGAAGACTGATGTTTATGATGAATACTGTTGATTTTTGTGATGAAAATAATTACACACCTAATGATATTCATAATTATTTTATAAAATAAACTGTATAATTAATGAATATATAATTTATTAAGGGAAAATTACATAAGAGGGAGATACTATCGACTTTTAAAAATTCACGATCATCACTATGTGAATTTGAAATTCATGGTCTTATTTTTAAGTTTAAGGTCTCTTTATAATTCTATAATACTTAATCAACCCCATAAATTTATTTCTTATTTTTACTAATGCTTCCAATTTAAATGATATTAGATATTCAAATTAAAACTAAGTCTTTTATATTTAACAAAAAAAATTTATTTTTTTTATTAATTTACTTTTATCAAACTGGCTTTACATTTCTGGCTGCAGTCACAACTCCTCTTTTCGAACCCTAAGCATCCATCCCAGTCAGTGTCATAGATTCACCCTTTTTTTTTCTGTTATCAACTCATAATATATTTCCACAAGTCACTGGCAGGATCATAAGATACCCAAACATAAAATCATCAAATTTTTTAAAAAAATCATCACCGTTTTGTAAAATTAATATGTAAATTTCTTCATCATCAGCTAATTCGACACACTCAAACAAGCTCCAACATCAAAATATGTCATAAATACATTATACTCCCATGCTTTTTTCGTTTCCTCTATAATCAAAACTAGATGACACACCTCAAAAAATTAAATCTTTACAAACTCCAAATTCAACCTAATAAGAAAAAAATTCACAATGACTAAAATTAGGCTAGTAAATGTGTCCTGCAAGATAAATTATGGCCCTTGGACTATTTTGGGTGATTTCAATTGCATTTTGTCTACTCAAGATAATTCGGTACACAACCTCTGTAAGGGAAACAGAAGAACTATCCAGCACTATAAACACGTACAATTTGTCTGATATTCATTACACAAGTTTCAAGTACACTTGGTCTAACAAATGAGAGATGAGCACCTTGTGCCAATTAAACATACATTTTTGTAATTTTGTTCGGATGTACTCTTTCACAACCTCTCATTGTCCACTACTTAAAATTCCTCAGATAACCGCTCCGGCCCCTTCAAAGAAAAGATACAAATTCCGCAATACCTGAATTCTGAATGAAAATTTTTTGGAGACAGTTAAAACATCTTAGCAATCTTCGGACTCTGGATTGGACTTGTTCCATGTCCACAATCAGTTGAAAATTCTCAAGACAAGATTACTAATGGTTTTTTGGAAGAGTACTACCAAAATTTTAGAAAGAATTTCTTAGGCTAGAAACAAATTATAAGAAGTGCAGACTCAACTTTTTTTTATAAGAAGTGCAGACTCAACTTAATAATAGTCCTCATGATAAAAGTCTTCAAGAGCAAGAAAGGACTAGTATTTGGCAATCAACAAAATTATCAAAGTATAAGGCTATCCATCTTCATCAACAAGTAAAGATTTGTTGGGCTAAATATATAGACTTAAATACCACATATTTTCATGCATCTTTCCAAAAGAGGTCTTATCGTAATAGCATCAATATAATTAAAGATTCAACTGAATCTTGGATAGACGATCAAAGCAATATCACAAACACTCTGATAAACCACTTCCATAATATTTTAGGTGCAACTCAGCAACGCCCTGCTTATGGGTTTTCTACAGTGACAGGATCCATTCTAGATGCCTCTAACATCCAAAATCTCTGTGCATTTTACTGATGACGATATAACATATAGTTTTTTTCCAATTGAGAAATAATAAAAGTCTAGTGCCATATGGCTATAGTTCTAAATTTTTCAGAACGTGATAAACTAATATTGAAAAGAACATCTGCAATGCTATAAAAAAATTTCATCTAGTTCAAAATGCCTAAATCAGTGAACTCCACTATGTTAGCTGTTATCCCAAAATTTGGAAGCCTATCAATTGTTAATGAGTTCAGGTCAATTTCTCTATGCAACACTCTCTATAAAGCGTTCTCTAGTTTACTATAAAAGGGATGAGAAAACATGTCTCTAAAATTATTGGTCCTGAACAATGTGCTTTTGCGAAGGGCAAAAACATTACGCACAACATTTTCTTGGCTCGGTCCTCGATCACTGGATATTCAAGATCCAAGATATGTCCTAGAAGCTATATTAAAACTGATCTCCAAAAGGCATTTGACACCTTAAATTAGCAATTCATCCATGAATCTCTGAAAAAGTTTGAATTTTATTTTTTTCCACAAAATGGATTTTGAATTGCATAAAGAGTATTCATTATTCTATGCTTATTAAAGAAACATCAGCTAGTTTTTTCAGGGTACACAAGGTGTTAAACAGGGAGGCCCCCTATCACCTGTAATACTTGCTCTAACCATGGAAGTTCTCTCAAAAAGTCTGAGATCTCTCCATCCTTTGTTTGAATTCAAATATCACCAAGTGCTCAAGAATAAGACTGAATCACTTACTATATGCTGATGATCTTTTTATTTTTCCGTCATTAAAATCTTCCTACATTATCTTAATCAAGCACTGATTCGATGAATTCTCCCAGTACTCAAGTCTAAAGGTAAACAAACACAAGACTTGGATTTTTTCGGTGTCCTTTCTCCTGTTATGGCAGCTTCTATTGTTAGGTAGATTGGCTTTTCTAGAGGCAGCATGCCTGTCAAATACTTGAGAATTCCATTAGATTGTAAGAGCATCAAATCTAAAGATTATACAATCCTTTAAGAGGCTTTGACGAATAAAATTAACTCCTACTCCAACAACCTTTTATCTTATACAGGAAGAACAATATTTATAAGATTTGTTCTTAACTCACTATAGAATTATTGGTACAAAATTTTTGAAATCCCAAAAAAATATTTTGAAGAGCATTGACACAATTTGTAGAAAATTTATTTGACAAGACCACACTAATCTCCGTTAAAATGGATAGATGTTTGTCTTCCTTCTTACTTGGGAGGTCTAAATTTAAGGAAATCTATCCATTATGTCATTTACTTATCTCAGAATTGGGATGTTATCCAATATAAGGATAATTCATCCATATTTGACTAAGGATAATGACTGGTGGAATGTTCCCATCAAACCAGCTACTCCATAACTAGTTAAACAGCTCCTCAAATCAAGGCAACTTGCCAACCGATGTTATGACAGCTCCACAGCTTCATGCAGAATTTCAAACACTGCTTTCTCATCCTCCTCAGTCATCTTCTACCAAGCAGGTCTCAAACCAGACTGGTATTCCTTGATATGGAACAAGCTTAACTATCCAAAATATGCTTTTTTTTATTACGACAAGCTTGTCATAAGAAGCTTTCTACAAGATACAAGCTTCACAAATGGGGTCTTCTAGAAGACAATATTTGTCTGTGTTGCAAAGTACTTCCTAAAACTGAAGATTATCTATTTCTTCAGTGATCTTACATAGTAAACTTATTCTCAGAAGCTATATCCTTATGTTGTTTTCCAGACCAGGTTACTTTTTCTTCATGGGATAACCTTATCTCTTGATCTAACTCATATACATTTGCTTCAAAGAAGCTAAAGGTTGTGAGTTTATGTTATACTGCCTCTTATGCTTATAATATATGGAAAGTTAGGAATGCCTTCATTTTCAAAACATAACCTTTCAACGGACAGGGAATTACTCAAAAAGTCAAAATGGAATTTCTTCTCTAACTTAGTCTTATGAACCATATCCAATCATCAAACTTCAACAGATCTCGAGCTTCAAGGATGCATCTTCATCATTTGACAGATTAGTTCTTCTTCTCTCAAGTGCAATTCCCTTTAGTCTTGCAATTATAGAGCTAAAACTCTTCTTGTACATTCCTCCTTAGCTTCATTAATACAAGCGCCACTTTGTCAACAAAAAAAAAGTAGTTGATGATTTTATGAAATTAAATAATAAAATTGATTGACTCAATAGAGAAATTAAAAACTTTACACAACCTTGAACAAAAAAAATGTGAATTTTAAAATTATCTAGTGATAACTGTGATTTTCAAAAGTTTGTAATTTTCTCATTTATTACTTTATTTATTTTTGAATTTTTTGAATCCAAATAATAATTCTATTTTTTTATTTTTCAGACTAATTTTTAATTTTTTTTTGTTTTTAATTTTTTTTATTGCTGGATTGAGATGAATTCATTACAATACGATCGCGGTGGAGCAAGAACACTCATGCTCGCTAGAAAGGGTGATATGAAATAAACACAAATTAAGGAAGAACCAAAACACAAGTCAGCGGAAAATAAGCCGATTTTTTTAGCTGTGTGTGCATGTAAGGAAAGTAAAATGAGGAGTGGGAATGGACAAGTGCGCAGAAATCCAGGCATCAAAACATCAATCTCCATTTTTTGTTTGTGCATTGACTGCTTGCTATTGTAATGGTTCCCTTCTCTGCTTCTCATTTAATGCTATTTCACCTACATCTTTGCCCCGTCTTCATTTCACAGACACCCAACTTTGCTTTCATTACCATACCCACCATTTAATTCCCTTTTCATTCATCCATCTCTTTCCTTTCTGGTTTTCTATTGCTACCAGGCAGCAGCAGCTTAATCAGCAACCACTCACATCCCTTCCACACTAACACGCCCTTCATTTTCCGTGAATCCCAAACCATCCTTTCCTTTCTCAGAATCCACCAGCTGGGACTCTTAAGCGCGAGCTTCAACCTTGTAAGTAAGGTGCGCCAATCTGATGAAATGAGGTGGGGGACGACAAGCAAGAGCTGCAGGCTAGAAGATGGGGTTTTTCAATGCTGCGCGTAATGAAGAAAGATTTGAACTTGGTTGGAGGGTACTATAGTTTTTGGTCAACTTGAGATGGGGTTTGGATTTTTTAAGCTGGGTTGTCCTCAGTTTCGCTCTTCGTTGTCTTTTAGTGCTTCTGGACACTTTCCTAAGACATTTGATTAGTAATGTGATGAGATCGGAGGGGTTTCTTAGCTGACTGTTTGGAGCGGTGTGGTTGTTGGAAAGGAGTACAAGTGATGGATTTGTCCCACATTGCAGGACTCCCCGGAAGTATGTGACAAAAGGTGTATCTTGTCAAATGAGGGTTTCGGTGGGGTTGGACACTTTGGGGGGTTTTTAGTTAGGTTGCTGGAAATGAGTGGAACTTTAGGGTCTGTCTGTTGGGGTGTTGATTTTCTATGCCTGGCCTTAAGGAACAGGTTTCTAAAGGAAGTCTTGTTGCTCTTGATACTTTTTGATACATTGGACCTCATTTGGGGCCTGGGATCTATGTCTGCCATTGCCATTTCTTATGGCGAGAGTGGCCCCGCTTTTTGTGGGTTGAAAACAGATGGGTCTCATCTTGTGTCCTGTTATGGAGCTAATTCAGCTATAATGTATGGATACCCTGTGCATTTTTCATTTTCTGGCCTAACTGGGGGTGATGGGTTTGTGTGTGGACTTTTGATTGACTCGAATCAGCCTTACTGTTGGGGGAGTAGCAGTTATATTCAAATGGGCGTGCCGCAGCCTATGATAAAAGGCTCAGAATACTTGGAAATCAGTGCTGGGGATTACCATTTATGTGGCTTGAGAAAGCCGCTCAAAGGAAGGCTCAGGGATAAGTCTTTTGTCGATTGTTGGGGCTACAACATGACGGAAAGCTATGAGTTCGATGGGCAGATTCAGTCGATCACGGCAGGCTCGGAGTTCAACTGCGGCTTGTTTTCGCAGAACAGAACTGTGTTTTGTTGGGGGGACGAAACAAGTAGTCATGTGATTAGTTTGATTCCACAAGGCACCAGGTTTCAAAGGATCGCAGCTGGTGGATACCATGTGTGTGGCATCTTGGAGGGGGTGGACTCTCTAGTTCGGTGCTGGGGAAAGAGCATTAACATAGAAGAGGCTGTCTCTGCAGTTTATTCACATGAGGCTCAAGGAAATGTTGATATTGCTCCAAGTGATCCGATGCTGTCAGTAGTTGGAGGCAAATTCCATGCTTGTGGAGTAAGAAGCTTTGATCGAGGAGTAATCTGTTGGGGCTTCGTTGTTGCAGGAAGTATGTCACCTCCGCATGGCATCAGGGTCTACGAAATTGCAGCTGGAGATTACTTCACTTGCGGGGTTGTCGCTGATAGATCTTTTCGATCTACTTGTTGGGGTGTGGGCTTCCCTACTTCTCTCCCGGTAGCAGTTTCACCGGGACTCTGTAAGCCCTACCCTTGTGCTCCTCAATTCTATGAATTTCAGAACGAAAACGGCACTTGCAAGAACAATTACCGGATATGCTTGCCTTGTACTAGTGGCTGCCCGTCTGATATGTACGAGGTGAGTGGATGCAGCCTTACATCTGATAGACATTGTGCATTCAACTGTTCAAGCTGCTTGTCCGCTGATTGCATCTCTTACTGTTCCAATGGCTCTCCACCAGAAACAAATCTATTGTCAAGAAATACCAGCAAGTTTTGGTCTCTTCAACTGCCCATCATCATTGCCGAAGTTGCATTTGCTGTTTTCTTGATTCTAATAGTATCTTTGACGTCAATCTTGTACATTCGGTACAAGTTGGGGAATTGCCGGTGCTCTGCCAATCAGTTGCAATCGAAGCATAGTAGAGGAGGGGGCAGTGCTACGTATTTGAAAGACAATGGCAAGATCCAGCGTGACTTGGATGAGCGCAAGATAAGAAGGGCTCGAATGTTTACATACGAGGAACTTGAGCGAGCCACAGATGGTTTCAAGGAAGAATCTCAGGTTGGTAGAGGCAGTTTCTCTTGTGTTTTCAAGGGTGTGCTCAGAGATGGGACTTTAGTTGCCGTGAAAAAGGCTATAATGTCTACGGATATGAAAAAGAATTCAAAGGAGTTCCACACGGAGCTAGATTTGCTCTCCAGGTTAAACCATGCCCATTTGTTGAACTTGCTTGGCTATTGCGAAGAAGGTGAGGAGAGACTTCTTGTGTATGAATTCATGGCTCACGGGTCGTTGCATCAACACCTACACGGCGAGAACAAGGCCCTCAGAGAGCAGCTCGATTGGGTTCGAAGGGTCACCATCGCAGTCCAAGCAGCTCGTGGGATAGAGTACTTACACGGTTATGCTTGTCCTCCGGTCATTCATAGGGACATCAAGTCTTCTAATATTCTGATTGACGAGGAACACAATGCCCGTGTCTCAGATTTTGGTCTCTCGTTGTTGGGACCTGTCGACAGTAGCTCCCCGTTGGCTGAACTGCCTGCTGGGACACTTGGGTATCTAGATCCAGAGTACTACCGACTTCACTACCTCACAACAAAATCAGATGTATACAGCTTCGGGGTCCTACTGTTGGAAATCTTGAGCGGTCGAAAAGCAATCGACATGCAATTCGAGGAGGGCAATATTGTCGAATGGGCTGTTCCTTTGATAAAATCTGGCGACATAGCGTCCATATTGGACCCAGTCCTGAAGCCTCCACCAGATACCGAAGCCTTGAAGAGGATTGCCAATGTGGCATGCAAGTGTGTGCGGATGAGAGGCAAGGAGAGGCCTTCAATGGACAAAGTTACGACCTCACTGGAGAGAGCGCTTGCACAACTGATGGGCAGCCCCTGTAGCGAGCAGCCTATATTACCAACTGAAGTGGTCCTGGGAAGCAGTAGGATGCACAAGAAAACATCACAGAGATCCTCAAACAGGTCCGCTTCCGAAACAGATGCTCCAGACACGGAAGATCCAGGATTTGAGTTCAGAGCCCCTTCATGGATAACGTTTCCTAGCGTCACATCCTCTCAGAGGAGGAAATCCTCAGCTTCCGAGGCTGACGTCATTGACGCCAAGAATATTGAATCAAGAAGTTTGGTACAGGAGAAAAATGTTACTGACCCATTGAAAAGCTTGGATGAAGAGATAGGGCCTGCGTCTCCACAACAGAACTTGTACTTGCAGCACAACTTCTGAAACTGATTTTGTGGCGCAGCTACAGATTCATCACCTCTTTTTGAACCATGGAGAAGTGTTATCATTGCGCTGGCTGGTACGCTTGTGGTCGCCGTCGGATTACAGATTATTTCTTGACAACGGATTTACTAAACAGTCATTGGTTACACCGGTGAGATTACCTGAATTAGATTCATCAATGTTATCCAGTAAATGGTTCAGATCAGTTTGCAGGACCAAAAAATCTGCTAGAAACTTTTGTCTATTTGATTTACAGGTAAGTTTTGCAAGATGCAGGACATGAGCATGGTATATATATGTTGCTAAGCCTAATGACCCATTTCAGTGAAAATTGTATTCTGTAGTTTAAATTTATGTAGATGACTGGATTCTGATGATAACTTGATTCGCTTATGCATGGTGTTTGGATTTGTTAAATTGTTTAGTAAAAAGAAGAGTTTTTAATCATCCATTTTGTTATTAGTTTTTTTTTATTAAAAATATTGTTTGACAAGGCTGGCACTATACAAGTGTTTGGATAAACCTCCTACTATTGGATGTCAGTTTTAGAAATTGATTTCAGGATCAATCGAATCCTGAATCTCATAGACCGAACTTTCAACCCGATCAAATATTCATATTATCTTGACCGAAAAAAGGTCAATGTAAACAAACAATTTGAAACAAGCATCAAGTTTTTGAATCTATTCATTTACAAGCAGAAACAGGTAAAGTGACTCGTGTGTTTGCATCGGTCACTACTGACCAACACCAGAAGCAGCTATTGGACTATTAAGTAGCTATAGTTAAGTCTTCACTGTAATCTACGGCTTTGTTCCCGAATTTGGAGGGAACGGGAAAGAAGTATTTGGAAAGAAAATAAAGGAAAGGAAAAGAGTGGATTTGGAGGTGGAAAGAAAAATAGGTGTTTTTGAGTTTAGGAGGGATTTGGAAGGATAAGAGTAAAAAGATAGCTAAAATTACTTATATAACCATGTAAATAAAAATCAATATGAAGAAGAAATAAAAAATGAAGGGTAAAATAGTCTTTATACCCAGAATCCGTCCCTTTGCTCCCAAATCCACCCAAATCGGGTGGAAAGAAAAAAAATGAGGTTTTAACACCTCCAAATCCCTCAAACTCCTCCCGAATTACTCCTTAAAAAAACTCAGGAACAGGTTTTTACTCTCCTCGGGAATAATATCTAAAAGAAGAGAATAGAAGAAGTAAAGATTATGGCTCTACAATAAAACTTAAGGAAAAAGAAAATGAGAGAAACGCATAAATTTCATTCCTTTATTTTTTTATTTTGTATGATTAAGATGGAAATTATAAAGAAAGTATTAAAACAGTCTTTGTTTTAATCAAATTTTTCTTTCTATTTTTCATCAAATTTTTCTTCATTCAACTTCTTTCAATGCAAAAACTATTTCTTCACATTTTCGGTCAAAATTTTCTTTTCTCCAAATTTTTCTTATACAAAACATAGCCTAAGAGATGTCCAAAAGAAGAGCTCAAGAGAAGTATAAAGAAATAAGGGTATGGAGCTCTCTAAAACTCAATAGAGTTTCCTACGTAGATAATATTAATGATTTTCTGAATCCATTATTTATATTTATTTGATGAAACTGATCTCAACCATGTATTGCCTTAATAAATAGTATAACTACCTCCAGAGTAGCCTTTCATTAATGTCCAAGAAATAAGATTTAGCATTTTGTGCACATATGAATTTCTATTTTTCCGCTCCAATATTTCTTTCATTTTAATCCCCTATTTGCTCGATTTTGTATTAAGAATTTGGTGATTCAGAGGCCGGTAAAAGAGCGTGGGAGTATCTTCATATAATGTAGCAAATAGGCTAACTGATCAACGACTATCATCAAGTAATAAGGTACACCTTTTTTTGGAATTTTGTTTTGAAAGGATCTGAACTACCACAATTTTCTCAATTAAGATCCGAAACGAGTGAATCGCCGAAAAGAATGTAAAAGAAAATTTTGGGCTGATTTTCGAAAATAAAATGTATTGTTGCACTCCTAAACTAATATTATTATATTAAGTAGACATGTAAGCAAAAAAATTTCATTTTGTCTTTAAATTAAATAATGTCATGCCCACATTAATAAAATGATATTTTTTGATACTTAATCAAATCTCATCCTTAACAAATTTAATAAGTTAAATGAATCAAACCAATTGATCTTCAACAATATCCTAAATTAGTCCTAATTTTTTCTTCACGCATTTTTTGGATAGTTCGGACCGTAATTAGAGAAGCGGTTATACTTCAGAGCCTCTTTTAGTATTTTCCTCTGTTTAAGGTGCAATGATGAATATTGGTATTTTAGTTGGAATTATGAATGTTGGAAAATTATGATTTACAATGACTTACCGTAACCCCTAAGTTGAAGTTTTGATAAGACGTAAACTTTGGAAAAAGATAAAAATGTTTTCAGGACTCAAGAAACTTATTCAAGGAGTGGATTCAATTCAAGAAATGTTCAAAAGATCAAATGGTTCAAGTTACAATAGATTTTGAGCATTTGGAAATAAAGTTCAATCGACTTGTGAAATTTACCACTCGGTTAGAAAATTCAAAAGAGGCATGTAGACATGTCTGATCATTTTCAATTTTGAAGATATTATTCATATATATGTTTTCTTCAATCTGAACGGTGGAGATTGGATTTCAACGGCTGGTTTGGGAGAAAACAAAGTCAGAACAGAAGCTGCCGAGATTAATTTTCTGCACTGACGGGTTTGATCATACTCAACGATCGGAAGGGTATCCATGGTTGGATTTGGCTAAACTTTGGACAGGAGTTTGAAGACATCTAGAAGCAAAATCTGAACGGTGGAGATTACATTTGAAGCCCTGGAAGGTCGTCATTTCCTAACGGCTAGGTTGGCTGCCAGATTTCAAAAAGTCATCAATAGTGGCTGAAATTAAGAAATGGTGTCTCAAGTTCTCCAAACGGCTATAAACGGCTATATTCTTCAAACATCACTATAAATAGGCCTCTTCACTCACGAAACTCAGACAAGAAGCTCTCCAAGAGATACATTCATCATAGCTATCAAGATTACAAGATCAAGGCTTGTTATTCTCAAGTAAGTGCAAGTAGCATTTTTGTTCTTCAATTCATATCCAAACTATTGCACTTCTTTGCTCAAATTTGTGAGCTCTTTAGGAGAATTTCTCTGAGTTATTTGTAAGGTTTGAGAGACTTCTATAGTTCTCATTCATTGGTAGGATTTGAGCCGAAAATCAAATCAAGTTGTAAGGTGTGCTTGAGCCGTAAGTCGAGCGTTTGTAAAAGTTCTCACTGACCTTGAAAGTGATCTCTAGTGAAAGGTTGTGGAAAATCCTAAGTGGAAGCTTAGGTAGTGGACGTAGGTCTTAGTACCGAACCACTATAAATCACCTTGTTCTTTGTGGTTGTTTTAGGTTTTATATTCCGCAAAAAGTTTCCATCAAGCTCTATTCAACCCCCCCTTCTAGAGCTTGGGCTTCCTACAATGAAGAGTCTTAATGAGTATACTTATTGAGATTGGAGAATATGAATGAAATCACACCTTAAGAGTCATGATTTATCAAAAATATAGTAGATAATAGTGGAATGAATAACATCTTGTAAAGACAAAGCCGAAAAATTGAAGAAGTAGGAGATAAAGACAAATTAGGCTTCATATATTATCTAGATCACAAAGGGTAAAAGTATGTTTGCGCGTATTGAAGATGCAGGGACCCCAAAAGAGGCATGCGACATTCTTACCACATTATTCTTGAAGTATAATGTCTCAAATATTCAACTTTTTAAAAATGAGCTACATCTCGCAAGGAACAATGTCCCATGACGACTATTTTTAGAAACTCAATAATATGTGTCATGAAACAGAATAATTAGATCCCAACACAAAGATTGGAGATCACAAAATTTGAAGAATCATAATTGGCGGTCTAAGTATTCATCACGGCAATACAAACATGACCAAATCAATCTCACTAGTTTATTTGAAAAATTTGTTAGAGATTCAAGAAGCCTTGATAAAATAAATTGTTGGTGTTTCAATAAAGAAGTGACAATAATAGAGGTACCAACAATAAAGGTGGCCAATCATGTGAGAGACGTAAAGCGAGACAATATAATGATGGAGGCTGATAACTAAGTTCCCAAGAGGGAGGACCTCAATAAGAAAAAAAAAACAAAAATAATGAGAACCTCATTGAATCTTGGTGATGCAATGGTCATTGCTCCAATAAAGATAAGATAGCTCACATATCTTGTGGTTGTAGAGTGCCTAAGAAACATGCTAACAGAGAGGTTGTGTGCATGATTGTAGATGCGACAATAGTGAAAAATTAATTTTGAACTATTAATGTTCTTATAAGTCACAAGGAGCAAAGTGATGGTGCCCATGAGTTAGCACGAGACATTATCATTGAGAAGGACGACGTAGATTTTTTTTTTTTGTAATAAGATGAAACAAGATATACTATAGAAATAATTAGATGCTCGATTCAAGGAGCTCCAACCATTTGACCTGGATTAGAAAAAGTTAAAAGAGATGTCCGAGTACTAGAGACATCGACAATGGTCACAACAAATTACTCAAGCCTCTCAAAAAAGAGTCTTTCTTGTGTCAGGGATGAATAAGATTCTTTTATAAGTATCTTAACCTTGCAACATCGGGTAACTATATAATCTTGAATCCATCTACGAGCTTTCACTTGAGGCATCTGTTAGGGATCGCATGCACAAAATAATTAAATTTCTGAATCAGAAAACACAAGTCCGCATTTGGAATCCTATAAAATAATTTATTATTAGAATTGTTCTCACAAAATGCACCAAAATACATTGACTTAGACCAAAATGTTGTTCCCTTTAATTTAATGCAACGCCCAAGGCAATGCAAATTCATATGGAACATTAAGTCACTGTTGCTATAAGTGCAACACATAATTTTAGCAAAGGCAACACTTTGTTGGAAATAGGAAAAACTGAGGTAAATGTAATATAAAAACAAAGATAACACAAAACTTTTAGGCAGCGCTTATTATGCGTGGCCTTTTTGTGTTCCTTTTTTGTATTGCATATACCTATATGTAATACATTATTTGATTATTGTCTTTCATAACAACGGTACTTAAGGTAAAACACAAATTTACATTGTCTCGATGTCAGATTAGATCAAAAGCAACAAAATGTAATACTCAAATGTAACACATTTAAAAGAGTTTTCTATATCTAAATATATATTGAGAAATTTATTTAAAATTAATTAATATATTTAAAAAATCACATAATATTTTTGCATTAAGTTATTATATGATTTAGAGAAAGTATTGTATTAAGATCCTAAAAGTATACAAAAACAACTCAATTACAATTCAATCCTAAACATGAAGCTACTTTAAAAAAATTGACTTGCTTGGCTCTTACTCTTTTCAATCAAACATGTAAGTTCATTTTCCTCCTTCAAGTCTGGCTCAAACGGATTTGTCCATATCCTCCTTGTCCTTTATTTTATCAAATCTTGTTACATTCAAAGACAAATTAATATATGTATGTCTAACCGAACACCACATGTCTGAAAAAAACTCAACACTAAAACTACAAACATTACATCATCTTGAACCAACAAACCCAGCAGCTCATTATAATGAGCAAAGTCAGTAATAAACACTAAACATCATAAGCAGTATACAACAGAAGAACACATGAAAGTGTAGCTTAAAAGGCTTTAAAATAGCCTTAAAACCTTTAACTATTAGATAGTGCAAGAAAGTGTAACTTGTGTTGATAGCAAAGAGGGAATACGAAGGCTCTTCATAAAAACTCAAACTCAACTAACCAAACTATTGCATTGAAGTGTGAAACTCGTACTGCCTTCTTCTTATCAAACCAAACATATAAAATAAATAACACAAGTAAAAAATCAATCTAATAGTAAACCAAACTAATTTAGCTTTTTAACAAAGTTATAATATCGTCCTTGTGAGTTTTATGCAAAAAATTCTCAACCGCGCTAGTAAGTGATAAGTCAAGATCATGTTCACATGAATTTTTGACAGTCCTCTGATGTCTGGTATGTTAGTTATTCGTGTTGTTGTGCATAAGTCTGACAGTAATAATCGTGCATTCTTACCTCTTACTATGTGTTACTTTCTCTATGAATACCTACCCTGGCTAGGAAAAGAATAAGACAACTTTTGTTTATAAAATCCTGACACACACTAAGTAAACACGTTAATAATTTTAGATAATAAAAACTTGCAACAAAAGTACTTACAAAATTTTTCTTCTAAAAAATATTTACAAAAGTTAAATTTTATTAAGAGAAGTTACTAAAATATAAGTATGTGAAAACATATCCCGACAACGACGCCATTTTGATAGCACCATCATTGTGAGTGTTATGTAAATAAATCTATAACCACAATAATAAGTGATAATTCAGAGCCATTTTTTTACACATGTAATGTCCTCCTTTTTTTTATAAAAAAAAGTAACTAGAGAAATAAAAATAAATAATTTTTTGGGGTTTATGATGATTTTGGGACCTACTAAGAAAAAAGGAGTTATAAAGAAAAGAGGAGATATTAATGATAAAAAAAAATATATCAGGTTATTAACTTGTGAATGTTGTTGATCATCAATTTTAGTAATAAGTTTATGAGATAAACTAAACTCGACAAAGTGTACGACCTCATGCACTTATGATGACAAGGTATAAACAATCGCTCCTAACAAAATCATCATACCTTTCAACCAATTATATGAATTCCATATAGCAACATGTGAGATGAAGCAAACAAAGTTGCAATACGCATTCGGATAAATGAAAGGGAGTTCTGTCTAGACACAATCTAGCCCACATATAGCTAGATTATATTGATTCGTAAACATGAAAAAATTAGAGTTACTTGCTACTATTTCTAGTCATTTGGCCCAACCCCTCCTAACTAAGCTTGCAATATCTATCATGCAATAACACATTCATTCACAATTATAAGCTTAACAAATTTATGTAAAAAAATATGAATTTATTAACAATCAATCTCACAATGTTGATTCACAAGCTAACTAACCCAACTGTATAAGGGAATTTAGCCACATATTGTCATGGAGGAACACAATAATAAATAAGTAGGAACAACTCTTTCAAACTTAAATTTTATCTTCACTGCAGTGCTAACCCTCCCTGACCTCCAATGACTTTAGGAGAGAAAACATCTGAAAAATTTCAACATGCGAAGAAAAAAGAGGTTTTATGTGTCAAAGAGCAAGAAAGACCTGATGTTGGTAGCTTTACCATGCACCTCACATGAAGTAAGGATGTGGTTGAGTCAACAAGTAAATAAATCTTACAACTGATAAGATCAGATCAAACACAAGGAGTTGGGGGCTTGCTTAAGTGTTATAGCTTAAATTATTACCTATTCAAATTTTGAATATAACTTGAGGGGTTGCCTATGCAAGACAAAGTAATATTATGATATCATTTCTCCTAACTATCATGCATGCGACTATTATGATCCATCTTACGTCTATTTCATGTTCATGCATGGTGGGTGTGTAATTAACACATACATAATATTCTTAACTTATATCTAAACATACACTATGCCACTTCATGTTGATATTCGAGTCCAAGGATAATTTAATATAACATGCATACATAATATAATTCAACAACATATGATGACTAACTTGAATCCTGGAGTCAAGCACCTAGCAAGCTTATCTCATCCCTCTCAATCCAGTAGTGTGTAAGCCTGCATTTGAGCTCTCTTATGCAAATAAAATTTATATTACCTTCATCACTAATAAGTGGTAAGTCAGGATCGATCCACAAGGACAAGAAACCTGTGAAATTAGTGACTAGACAAAAGAAAAATAAAAGACAGACACAACTATAAGGGGATTTTATTAATTGAATTTGAATGGTAACTTGCAAAGGATTTAGATTTGGCGTTGCAAAGTCGATTGGTATGAGTACCGAAACAACGTCGTTTTGAATAAGTCACTTACTCTCTCACATTTGTACAGTTGAATCCAATTTCACTTTTCTGCTTTATTCTAGACTTGTCCTTCATGCTATTTTTGCCAGCTTGTCATGAATCAATTACTCTGTATTAATCTGAAAGCTACCCATATTGGAAATATGAAAGCCTTTTGAGATGCTAATTTCATTTTATGAAATGAACTAGTTATTTATTTTTGTGTTATTTGTTGAATTTCAAATGTATTAGGCTTTTGATACTCTGTTTTGTTTTTTGGGACTGAAACGGAGCATAATCCAAAGTTGGGCGTGGATTTTGACAAGGTTGAAGATGCTTGAGAATTTTGGACTGAATTTGGAGCGAGGAGTAGTCTTACTCCTCGTAGATTTTATATTCATAAGAGTGGAAAAAATGGTTTGTCTTCAAACATAACGTTTGTATGTAACAAGGAAGGGAAACACAATGAAGAATGTGAACTTATTACAAAGAAAAAAGAATGAGCCAAAACCAGAACATCTTGTAATGTTAGATTTGGAGTTCATAGAGAACCAACTGCCTTCAGAAAGCTACCATTCATATGATGCCATCACAACATCATATTTCAGAAATACAAGTGAAAAGATCACATGATTTATGAGAAAGAGGGTGAGAGGAGTAGAAGACACCGAGTTCCTTGAATTTTTTTTTAATATATTTATTTTATTGATAATGGTCCAAAGGACCTAGGGCTCGGAGAGCCTACAAGAGGGTGGCACAAAGCCTAAGACGCGTTGGCTCGGAGAGCCTACAGGGGTGGCACGAAGCCTAGATAGCGGCAACTCGGTGAGCCTACATGAGTGTGGCGCAAGGCCTAAGAATTTGGCTCAAGGAGCCTCGACGACCAGATCTGACACTGACACGACTAGATCTGGTGCTGGCACGGCCAGATCTGGTGCTGGCACAACCAGATCTAGCGCTGGAGCGGTCGGATCTGGGCTGTAGCGGTCGGCGGGGGCGGATCTGGGGATGAGGCCGCCGCGGGTTTAGATTCGTGGGGTAGGAAAAGCCAGATCTGCAGCCTGCAAGGCAGACCCAGTCGCGCGGCCAGCCACGGCGGCTTCGGATGGGGATTCAGGCCTCCTTGGCCACCGTTACTGTGCGAGAAGCTGACTCGCGGTAGAGCACGACGACAGATCGGGGCTGTGGACGGGTTTGAGGCGAGATGGTAGTGTCGGTGGTGGTGGTGGGAGGCCAAAACAGGGTGGTCTCGGCCCAGATCTGTGGTGACTGGAGATGGAAGAGATGAGAGTGGTAGTAGGGCAGTGGTTGTGCGAGGAGGAGAGCCTGCCCGACCCTCCTCCTCCACCGTGAGTTTTTAGAAAGAGGTGGGAGGATTTGAAGAGAGAGAGAGCAAGTTGTAAAATCCAAGGAATCCCGAGTTCCTTGAATTGGATCACAAACATTTTCTATGGATCAAACAACAATGTGAGTTGAGATATGGTGATTTTAAGAATATTTTAAGTTGTTTTGCTAAAAAAAAAAATCTTTTCTTTTATTATGATCTGTAATTAGACAGTTTGGAGCGAATCACCAATATATTTTGTGTTGATGCAAGGAAGAGGATTGACTATGATCTACTTAGGGATGTTGCAATTTTTAACACTACCTATTCCATGAATAAAGAAAGTCATCCTTTTGGTGTTTTTATTGGACTCAACCATCATAGATCTACCGTCACTACCAGAATAGGGCCTTTTTCCGGCCCTAATTTTTGCCAGAAAAATGGCATAAAAAGCACTGAAAAATAACTTACGGCAAATAAATGGTTAAAATTATCCAGCCAGAACCTTCTCTGATAAATATCTTCAGGGACATTCCAGCTTGTTATGGGGCCTTGGTTTCCGGCCTTTTCGCCATATTCTGCCAGTGGAGGCGATTGACGGTATCTGGCAAGTTTTCGGCCGCGTTACGGCCTGACCCATCATTCTGGCCACCTTGCAGGTAGCTTTTCTATTTTACTTTTATGGCCTGTTTACGGCCAAACATGATTTTTTTAATAAAAATGTATTAAAGAGATTTTGTGATTTATGTTACAAAATAATAACTAAACCTATTTCTCTAAGACACCATTTGCGGATTATAGGAATGTAATGATTTAATAAATAAATATATTGTGCAATACTGAAATTTCATAATATATAATATTTAATTCATAACAAGAGAAACTAGGAGCTGGTGGGTGGGGAGGGGGTGGTCTCAAGGCAGCTGAGAGTCGGGGAGCTATGTTCCTTCAAGAAGGATCCGGATGAGGATCTGCATGAGCATGCTCTGCAACTGCACTAGCTGGTTTTGCTGAGCTCTAAAAATCACTATCTCCGAGAATGAAACGTCTGCCCGCTCTCTAATCACATGTGCCTCAGCTTTAGCAATACGGGTCTCGTAGGCTTCCTCTGTTACGACACTCCCTCACGCATAGCCTAATTAAGCATCTTGCAGGGCCTTTCATAAAAGATCGCACGTAAGGAAGACAAGTCGCATGCGTGATCTATTTAGTTAGCGTGCGGCTGAGGAGCTTAGTTTGACTAGACTGCATTTTCAAGTTCTTTCTTTCCCTACTTATTTCTCATCCATCGTGAGTTAAGCTTATGAATTGTGAGGACTTAGTTGATTTTTAGTGTTGGGTCGGAAATCATCACTTTAAAAATTAATAGAGTAATGAGTCCTTTATTTATTTCTTATATAATTTTTTATTCTTAGTTTTTAGTAAAAAATCCCATAACATCACATAACTGATAAATCTGATTTTTTTTGAAAAATTTAAGTTTTTGGTAGATATTTGCTACATCATTCAAGTGATTTAATAACATGCATATTCTATCCAATTTTTCTGATTTTGTCAGATGACTTGGTTTGAGACCATATAGAACTTAGAATAGCCTTGTCGGATCATGTTGATGTTTAGACTCATGTAATTCTTACTAATTTTATCTTTGTGTAACCTGGTTGAGTATATAGTATGAGATCATGCCTTAAAATATTTTTTTAAAACTGTTTAATATGAGTGATCTATCTTCTCTTGATGGCATGACTTTATAAAAAACACCTCCAGACCAAATATTTAATAAAAAGGTTAGAGAGAGTGCAAAATTTTAAAAAAGAAATTTAGAATAAATAATATTTATGTATATATATATAAGATCATGTTTGATAGAATTATGAGAAAAGCTTATTTGTTTACAAATATAAAAGTTTAAATTGTCAAGCTCCTCTTATTATGAGCTTATGTCCTTAGCCAACGGCAGATATCGCACTTACGTGGAGCAAAACGACAGTTTAGATATCCACATATTCTTGGTTTGGTGAAGGGTATGCTGTGTTTTTTACAAAACTAGTAAGGCATGCCTTCTTTGTTCATATCTTAGGCATTATTATTATTGATTATTCTTAAAAAGAGTTGATACATGTGAAGGCATGTGTGATAAAACCATCGTTGTACTTTCTTATGTAGTTAAAATTTATACTCCTACATCACTTGCTAGTAGTAAGTACAAGGTGGATCCTCAAGGACTCAACGAAAAATAAAAAGACAACTTTTGGGGAGTTTCAGAATTGGTAGTCATGTCAATAACTCAACCTGTACACTAAGTAGAAAGATCAGAGAATAAAATATATAGCTCAGGTGACCTAACTTGTGAATATATGTTGATTATTGATACTAATGATGAAATTCTTAAAATGATTTGAATTCAGCAAATGTATACGTACTTATCAACCATGGTAATTTGACTAGCCATATACAATCGCTCATACTCCACAATAATCATGCCATTTAGATATTGATATGATTTCTATATATCATTATGGAAATTAGATTGTTAGCCTATATGAAAGACATGCAAAGTTGAGCTATCGTGGTAGGGAATTCAACCTAGACATGCAAGCTTTAACTACTCTAGAGTATGTTTACATACAAATATGAACAAAATTTTATATTTATTTTCCACTCAATTAGTTAGTATTGGCCCTAATCTTCAAAATTAAATCAGCTATAGAATAATTACAAACATAGGTTGTCAGGCTAAGCTATTGATTAACATTCATAAGATTAAGCTCAGCAAACATAACATTAAAACTAGAGTTTATTAAGTACAAAATATCTCACAACAACGATTCACAAGTCACAACACCTAAACTACTTAAATGAATTAACCATGTGTGGCCATATAAAAGTACATGATCAGTTTAATAAAGGAAATCCGCACAAATTGACTTAAAACTCCTCATAGACGTGCTCCCCTGCTACTCTCGTGAAGCTTATTATATATGTTGAAGTATCACACGATGTTGTAGCTCTTGATACACTTGAATGATGAGGTACAGACCTCTTTATATAAACCTAGGTGTAAGTTACAACTTAAGCTATGTTATCTTGTGCGAATCTTATGTATATCTTCAGGAAAATTTGATAATGATTGAACTTCGAAGACTGACATAAATCAAAATATGATTTAGAGTTGAATTTGGAAACTTCATGTCCACCGACCTTTTTGGCTTTGATGGCAGAACGTCGCTGAAAATTTGATTATGATTCCTCTTAAGAAATTGTAGATAATCTTCTATAATTGTAGAAAAATGGAGATAATCTTCTAATATTTTTAAAGTACAAATTTCAAAGTTCATATTTTAGAGTTCATATTTCATTGCTCAAAGCACAAATACAAAGTACAAAATTTAATGTTCAAAGTTGAAAATACTAAACTATAAATTTTGTACTTTGAAGTCGCCACTTTGTACTTTATACTTTTCTGAAAAACAAATATCCAAAATGGATCTCAAATTAACTTTAAACTTTTCATAAATAATTATGAAAAATGATTTTAAAGATAATATCATAATAATTACAAAATTTGATTTAAGAACTAAAAATAAAAATTAATGGGTTTACATAAGGGGAAGAGAGAGAGAGAGAGGGTGGTGTGACATATAGAATGAGTTAGTGGGACATGTGGTAGCCAGAGATTGGCTCATGAGTGTAGGTAGTGTGACATGCGGCAGCTTCTTATTGATTACAAAATTAATCATAAATTACCCCTTATGTAGTGGGGACACGTGGTGATTTTTTGTTTAGCTCTCAATTCTCACTTATTTTAAAAGTTCTCAATTGATCATTTTCCTATATATATATATATATATATATATATATATATATATATAGGGGGCGGATCAGGTGAAAACCACTTTAGATTTGTAAACTATGAACCATCCTAGATCGTTGATCCATATTTCATCCAACGGTTATCATTTTTTCTAGATTTATTATCTATTTTCCAAAAGAAAATTAAATTCATATTTTATGGGTGGTTGGATTTCCTTACATAATTGGCTCCTTAAAATAAGGAATTAAGCGTCTGATTTTTTCTCTTTCCCCTGTTAGATTTCTTGCAAGATTTCTCTTTCTTATATTTTTAAGACTTAATTTCGTTATCATATATTTTTTCTTTTTATTTTAACGTACTTCGTCAATATTTTACATGTTGGTGCACCGATTCAATCTTGGTGCACTGGTGCACAAATTCAATCTTGGTGCACTGGTGCACAAATTCACATCAGTCCATGGTTTGGTGCACAATTTCTGAGTTTATGGTGCACATCTAGATCTGTTAATTTTTCTAGTGGTGGACAGTGTGTGCATCATTAATGCAATATATAAATTATCGGTAAATTTGTGTATCGAAGATTTGAATTGTGTACCAAAAATCAAACCATGGACTGATGTTAAATTGTGCATCAGTGCACCAAGATTGAATTGGTGCACCAACATGTAAAATATTGACGATGTACGTTAAAATAAAAAGGAAAAATATATGATAACGAAATTAAGTCTTAAAAATAGAAGAAAGAGAAAAATCTTGCAACAAATCTAACAGGGGAAAGAGGAAAAAATCAGACGTTTAATTCCTTATTTTAAAGAGTCAATTATGGAAGGGAATCTAACCACCCATAAAATAGGGATTTTATTATCTTTTAAAAAATAGATAACAAATTTATAAATAATCATAATCGTTGGATAAAATATGGATCAACGATCCAGGATGGTTCACAGTTTACAAATCCAAAGTGGTTTTCATTTGATCCACATTCTATATATATATATATATATATATATATATATATATATATAGGGGAGGGATCCGTTGAGAACCTCCCTACGTTGAGAACCATTGTGGACAATTGTGGACCAATCATTTATTTCCTTTTTTCAGTTCATTTATGATACTCCATTTATTATATGAGATTCATCAAATAAGATATATATGGAAAGTGTAACTATTTGATATATTTTGTTAAATATCATTTAATGTTTTAAGATTTTATAATTTTTTCACACTTATTTAATAATTTTTTTAAAATTATTACTAAATAGTGAATACTTTTTCATTTTTCAATAGTCAATATATTTTTATCTGAATCTGTTTGTATGTTTTTTTTATTATGGTAGTGAACATTCATGGTGAACATGTTCACTGTCAAAATAGATGTTCACTATCAAAAAATATTCACTGTCAAAAAATCATATATAAGAATGAGCATAGTGAAAATATTCTACAAATATAATATTATTTGAGTTAATTACTAGGCACGAATCATGGGAAGATATTATAAGGATATTTGTTATTAAGTTTATTGCTCAGAATAATAAATGAAGTTGTAATAAGGAAACGTCGTATTCAAAACACAGTTGTTTTATACAAAAAATGATTGGTCTACGTTTGTCCACAAGGTTCTCAACGTAAGGAGATTCTCAACTGATCGACCCTCTATATATATATATATATATATATATATATATATATATATATATATATATATATATAGATAGATAGATAGATATATGTAGGGGGTTCAAATGAGAATCCCCCTCACTGGTACGCTCAGCGAACCCTAGGGATCCTCATTGATTTTGCCACCTCATCAAGC
>NQLW01000039.1:3570411-3657601 GCA_002312845.1 Kalanchoe fedtschenkoi | reverse complement strand
AAATTGGGTTTTGATGCAATATACTGTGCATACTTGAAATGGACAGTGAGCAGTCTCGGATGATTTTCAGGCGAGTTTAAAGGAATACACAAAATATTGTTTAAGAATAAACCAAATGTTCAGACGTGCAATTTTTCAAAAATATGGAAAGTGCATTTAAGGTATCATTCTTAATGCTTTAGCATGAAAAAAACAAATCATATGATCACCGTCAGATTAAGAACCGATCTATGGTTACAATTAGTCCACAAAGGTTCTCATTTTAAGGGGTTCTCAACGGATCTCCCCCCTATATATATATGTAGGGGGTTCAAATGAGAATCCCCCTCACTGGTACGCGCAGCAAACCCTAGGGATCCTCATTGATTTTGCCACCTCATCAAGCCATGGATGTGCAATACGTGGAAGCTGCAAACTACATGGAGGGCATTTTCGACCAAAGTACATAGCTTGGCGGGAATAGAGTTCCATGTATCTTTGTAGCAGGCTGTATCTTGCATCTGCATGGACATGTGTCACACCGCATGCGTGACACATCAGCACGACACCTCAGCGCGCGCGATCTCTTCTATTTATTTTTATTTCAATTTCACTCAACTCAATTTATCTAATTAAATAGAATTTCTAAAAAACACTAATTTCATAGTTAAATGTAAAATATTTTAAGTTTCAATTCAAGATCCATATTGAATAGGTTTTTGATACGTTTTTGAAAAAGTACATTGATTGAAAATACATAGTTCATTGACTCAATGATTGCACATTCGATGTACTTTGATCTTCAAAATGGACTTTTTGCATGTTTAATGAACTATGAAAGTAGATAATCATGTACTTTATGCAAAGTAAGAGATTATCTACTTGCATAGTCTATTGAACAGGCAATGTTCATTTGACGATCAAAGTACATCAAATGTGCAATAATTCAGTCGTTGATTTATGTATTTTCAATCGATTTACTTTTTTGAAAACGTATCAAAAACATATTCAATATGGATCTTGAATTGAAGCTTATAATATTTTACATGTAATTATGCAATTTATTTTTAAACAAAAGTTTATGTGTATTTAGATAATTTGAGTTGAGTGGGTCTTAATGGGTTTCGTAGGAGGGAAATGGGTTTCGCAAATGAGTTTCACAGGAGAGAGGGTGAGTTGTCCTTTTGTCTGATTTTTCTCTGTCCAAATTACCCTTGCACCTTCTCAAACAATAAATACATCAAAAAGCACGCCACGTGTCATCCCCACAACTACTTCAATCTCCACCCTTCACTCGATGCAATGGACGGCGATGGATGTGGTTCGCAGCGCGTACCGCATGAAGGTGTTCCTAACCGATTTGGTTCCTATAATATATATATAGGGAGGTTCCATTGGAAACCCCATTTTCATGTGAGAACTGAGAACCATGTACTGGCCTTAGGATTGTTTCATTCCAATGGTGGTTACCACATCTTACTTTTTTCTAGAAAAGTGAGTTAAGGGGTATTGTGGGTAAAAAAAATTATTGGAAAGTTGCTTTTCCAACTTTCCATGTGAGAAAGAGAGTGAGTGGAAGCCACTTAACTTTCTCTCTCAAAATCCATCAACCCCATTTCCACTCACTCACTCTCCTCTCATCTCCCGTCATCTCCTCTCATCTCCTAAAACCTATGAAACTCATCTCCATTGAAACACTAAAAAAAAACTTCAAACTTTCTCTTGCATGTTGTTGTTGTATTTTTTGAGTTTATGAGTTTGTGGGTATACGAGGTTTTGTGGGTTGTGTTTTCTGGATTTTATGTGTATAAAACTGGGTTTTCTGGGTATAGATCTAGGTTTTCTGGGTTTCTGGGGTTTGTGTGTCATGTTTTCTGGATTTTTGGATTATCTGGGTTTTCTGAGTTTGTGGGTTGTGTTTTCTGAATTTTCTGAGTATGGATCTGAGTTTTCTGGGTATATATCTGAGTTTTTTGGATATAGATCTGGTTTTTCTAGATATAGATCTGGATTTTCTTGGTATAGATCTAGGTTTTTTTGGTTTTTGTGTTTTGTGTGTCGTGTAATCTAAGTGTAAACCTAGATTTTTTGGGTTTTGTGTGTTGTGTTTTCTGGTTTTTTGAGTTTTTTTGTTGTGCTTTTTAGAATTTTTGGGTTTTGTTGGTTGATTGCAAAGTTTTAGACTTTTTGTGTTTCAGATATGGTTTTCAAGTTTGTGTGTTTTGTGTCTCATGTTTTTAATTTTTTGTATGTTTTACATTTGTGTTATGTGATGTTTCTTGTGTTTTTAGTTTGTCGTGTTTTTTGTCCGTGTTGTGTGTTTTTGTTTTGTGTCTTGTGTTTCTTTGTGTTTTGTGTGTTTGTGTTTGTGTTTGTGTTTGTGTTTGTGTTTGTGTTTGTGTTTTGTGTCTGTATCTTGTGTTTTCTTGTGTTTGTGTTTTGTGTGTTGAGATAATTATGTCAAGTCATATAAGGTCAAGTCACGTAAAATTTAATATATAAATGAAAATGTATAAAGCACAAAACACAAAGCACAAGTACTAAATCTGAACTAGAAAAACCCCAAAACTCTTATTCAACATATGTTTAGTATTCAATCCCCACATTGAACAAAACACAAAACACAAAATATAAAATACAAAAGAGAGAAACAGCACTAAAGCAACAAAACACAACACAAACATAGATTTGAAGATAAAAAATGGATTTGAAGAGGGAGAAATGAGTTTGGTTAAAAGAAAAATGGGTTTGGGGAGAGAGAAATGGGTTTGTTGGAGAGAGCGAATTGTCTTTGGATGGGCCGGGTTTGAGTATGTACGTTTCTTGTGTTTTTAGCTTTTCGTACTTTTTGCTCGTGTTATGTGTTTTTGTGTCTTTGTGTGCTTATGTTTTGTGTCTTGTGTTTTGCTGTGTGATGTGTTTTGTTGCATTTTTTGAGTTATGACGTGTGATATTGTGCTTTTATAGGTTTAAATCGGAGTGTGTGTCTTGTGCTTTTTGTTCTGGCTGTGTTTTGTCAGTTATGAGGTTTCTTTGAATTTTTAAAGCTCAACAAAACACAAAGCACAACGTACCAAGTCATAAGAAAGTACAAGAAGATACGATGACAAAACACATCTAACTTATTTTTTTGAAAGGTATACTGAGCAAAAACAAAAAACACAAAATATCCATATATACTGAACAAAAAACCCAGAAAACCCAGATTTACAAAAGATTTAAAACACATAAAAAACACAACACACAGAACGTCCTCAACCTGGAAAACCCAAAAATGAAGAACAAAAAAGAATATTTCAAAAAGTATACCCACAAGCCCAGTATATCCACAAACCCTTAAAACATGCAAACCCACGTAATCTAAACATACATAATACAACACACAAAACACCCAGATATACTGAACAAAAAATCCAAAAAACCCTGATTTACAACAGATTTACACCCAGAAAACACGACACACAAAACTCAGAAACCCAAAAAACCCAGAAAACACGATACACAAAACTCAGAAAACACGACACACAAAATCTAGAAAACACGACACAGAAAACCCACAAAACCCAGAAACCTAGAAAACACAACACATAAAATAGAGAAACAGCACTAAAAATAACAAAACACAACACACACAGATTTGAAGATAAAAATAAGGGTTTGGAGAGAAAGAAATGAGTTTGATTGAAAGATAAATGGGTTTGGGGAGAAGTCCTCGCTTGTGCTTGTGCGCCTTCTAATAGGCTGCAAAGCGTCGACTAGGGAGCTTCTCTTGTTCCCGCTAGCTCGGGAGGTAGAAGTAATCTCCTGGGACAATCTTTCTAGTCTCTCGGAGAATGTTTATCTCATGTTAATGCATGACGAGGGGCACCTCATAGGTCGGAGAGTGTGACTTGTGAGCTTTTGACATTTTATCGTAGGCCTCAGCCATCTCTCAGGTCTTTTGCTCCGACATTTCAATAAAATGAGTTTCTGAAAAAAAATTAAAAAATCCCACATCCTAAAAGCTTACGAAAACATGTGGAATGATAGATGACATGTAAATATGTAGATATTTTAGTATGACATTCTAGATTTAGGAATCCTATATGTAGAATAAGATTTATCTCTGCAGTCTAATGAGAAGGAGTTTGGGAAGAGTTCATTTGCTCCAAATGATCCAAAAGTTGTTTATCTCTCCAGCAATACATGTCTCTCAATTCTCCAAATTCTCTCTCATTTAGTATGACATTTTTGGAAGTAAGGCTTGCTTGGTTACAAATCGGAAAAATCCTTAGTAAGCACAACATGACTTAATATATTGGTTTAGTCTGTGACACCGAACAGACTTATGGAATACTAACTTGAAGGTTCAAAAGCCAGAGAAGTAGACGTAGCCAACTTGACGTTATTGCCTGATAATGAGTGAGTAGAAAATAGAGGGCCATTCTAGGTAGTTAGAATGATAAGGAACTAAAGTCCAGGAGGTCTTAACTAATGATCTATGGATAAGGAGCATATACTTAAGAGTTCAAACTATCAGTGAGGATGAGCTACCTGGTCAGATTGATAGGAATGAAGATATACACTGTCATATCCTTAATTAATGAAGTAGTGATGAAGCTAGTGAGTGAAGTAAGAAAAATTAACTGCAAGTTATGGATTGGCTCGGTCCCTTAGTTACAGTCTTCCACTTATTGTCCAGATTAAGTTTGTAACTAACTATACCAACATGATATCAATGTGAATTTTAGCCGCACCCCTAGATAAAGCGGTCTGATGTGTGTTAGTTATGTTCGCACGAGATCTCACTTGCGAGATATTGATTTTATACAGTTTCGTACGTCAGATTGCAATTTCGTCCACCTATGATTTTGCAAATAATGAGGTATTGGTGCATATATATAAATGCATAATCCCACATCACTTGAGTTCATAAGTATAGTTGGACTCTCACTCATTGTCAATTAGTTTTGCGTGTGGAACCAACTATACTAACATGCATATAACCATATAGCTACTCTTTTATAATTCAACTTATCTCCGGTGGACTAATTGCAAAAAGAAGTTTTGACTCATGAATGCTGCAAGAAGCTCCTTTCCTGTTTTGGGACCATCTCTCCCATCAACTTATGAGGAAGCTCAGGTAAAGTTGTTGTTTAGGAGCATGAGAATGAGTTTAAAACAACTGATGAAAATAACACAAATAAGTAAGCGAATGCTATGCCAATAACAAGATAAATTTTAAAAACCTATGATTTGCCCAACAAATACTCTATATATTTAAACATATCCGATAAATCTGACAGCGTAAACTCATAAAAGTTACCTAGAAATCTCTCAAGATGATGGCAGGGTGGAATCTTTATCTGTTGGAGGATAAATATCTGTATCACTCTCTTTCTGGGGTGGGGAAGGAATGGAGCCTGTCACTATAGCATCAGGTTGCCAATGAAGCTCCTGCAGCGGTTGGTGCTGCTGCTGGTCTCTCGGTGGGTGATGTTGAAGTTGCTGGAATTGTTGCTGTTGCTTATGAGCATGGATCTGGATATGTTGAAATTGCTGGGCAGCCATGAGTGTGTGCATGCCTTGGTTGTTGGGATAATATTGGGTAGCTCCATATGGATAATTCATCACTGGCCCACCATTTAACATTGCTTGCCCAGTCAGTAGTTTCATATGTTGAATTTCCTCTTTTAATGCTTCGTTCAGAGCTGGAATACCAAGTAGGAACAGAGATAAAAAAGAATATATGAGTCTCTCTGTAAAAAAAAATAAAAAATCTTTTTTAAAATAAGGATGTTATCTGACAACTTGGGTGCTGATTTAGAAGTAAAGATGTTTGATGATCCTAAAGGGATCGACAAAAGAGCTAAAAAATGAAGGCTATAGTAATATTGGGCATGCTTGACTCTATATTTGTGTGTAAAGATTTTGAAGCAACTTGCTTACCATCCTGCATCAGGACTTGTTGCTCCATTCTTTGTAAGTGCACTTTCAGCTCATTATTCTCTGCCATCAAACCATTGGTATCCCTCTGCTCATGAAAAAGCCAAACTGGTCAAATTTTATCTACCCTTTATTTCTTGCTTTCGTTTTAATGGACAAGTATATAACCAAAAAAAAGTTCTCGCAGCCAACAATTATTTGATAACGAACGACGTAATCAGGATTGGATTGTCCTGTAGAACAGTACATAGCAGAGGAATATTGGTCATCACTATCATACTGCTGTGGTTAAGTGAACATAATTTTACGGTGCACGAGCAGAATCTACCTGCAGCAAATTTAACTGGGCAGTCAAGGATGTTGCCTCGGTTTGTAATGTCTGAATTTTCCGTTCAAGTTCTGCAATGTATCTCATTTTTCTTTCCTTAGATCTTGCAGCGGACTGCCTATTGGCCCAGATCCTACACTTGCAAGAGAGACTTGCTTTCATTGTCAGATGCCATGAACAAGAGCAATAAAGCTTTGATAGAAAAAGAGAGAACGAATAAAGCATGAGTTGTCTATGGCATGAAGACCATGATCTACATCCATTAATGTAAAATTTTATCTTACAAGCTCACTCAGAAAACCACCTGATGAAGCTTGGTTAAACTACAAACATGGAGACAGCTACTCAGAGAGAGCTAATTTTGGGACACTAATCATATATGCAAGCAGGACGAGTCTATTTAGATCCGTAGAAATATAACATTTGATGGAAATATGATTCGTAAAGTTCCTATAAACTCATAACAGACTGTTCAGCAAGTATAGATAATGAACATAAATGTGTAAATATCATATGAACAAGAGCATACAGACATTTACCTCTTGGCGCGCTTTGGATCGACCAAAGCTAATTCTGCAAGCTTCACGGCTGACATGGCTTTCTTAGAGTCTGAAGCAGAAGAAGATTCTTCAGAAGCAGACATAAGCAATTCCTGTTTGATTGAAGTCAATCCATCCATGGACTGACTGTGGTGGTGCCTGATCCTAGGCTTATCAGTCAGACCTGCAAACCCACCACCCGAAGCCTGAGGAGTAGATTCACCGGGAGCGGAAAGTGGTGCAAGATCAGGTCCTGCTACCTCTTGAGACGATCCGCCGACTTGACAAGATGTTGCAGATGATGCATGAATCTTGTCCATATCGCGGTACATTGAAACTAAAGCTTCATCAGTGTCATCGGAAAACGAAGGTCCATCAATCCCAGGCACAATGCCTAAGTCATTATCGAAGAAAAGATCATCCGGAAGCATAATAATTTCTGAATGCACTCGGCGATGAGCAGATTTCTTTGGAGGATATTCAGGCATCTGACTGATATCCTGGCTAAAATGTCTGATACCCAGCTCCTCCTTAGCTCCGAGACTCGTCGACGTCATGCCAGATGAAACCAATGTGTGTGATAAAACTGAATCCGACTCTGCGGCAGCCGATGTGATCGCTTCGTTCTCCATCTCCATTTGTAGCAGCCAACCCCACTTTTTTTTTACACCCAAAATGTCATACAAAGAATCAAGCGACAGAGGAGATCGTTCCAGCATCCAAAAGCGTCAGATTAAATAACACGAAACCCAAGCGGAGAAAGAGATGGCAATGGATCAACAATTGAATTACGTCATGTGTTGTATGTAAATTAGCAGAGAGGAAACCTCAATCAGGTTCAGGTTGTCGCCATGTAGTCGATAGATAGTTGATGCATTCGGCTCCTCCATCCCATGCATTCAGGCATTCGCAAATGCCATTTATTTTTCCCAAATTATTTTCGAAATTTCGCTTATGCTAAAACTTCTCAAGTTCGGTGGTACTTCCGAATGAGACCACATAGGTACCATCCGGACAAAAATGCCGTCATCTTAATTATAACAGACTATCCGAGTGGCTCTCTGTGTATCTTTAATCATTTGTATTTGATTCCTCTTTTATTTATATATATATATATATATATATATATATATATATATATATATATATAAAAACGACCGTGAAACGACATTTTTATTCCTCTTTTATCTTTAATCAGTTGCGACATTTTTATGGTGAACAAATTGTGAAAAAATATGGAACAATAATTATGTACGTGAAACGACCGTGTTTTGATTATTTGATTTGCTTTTAATAAATTTTGATCTATCCTCAATTAATGATAATGTATATCTAAAATTTGTTCCAAACATATATATATTGAATCAAATGAAAACCGATTTAGATTGTAAAATATGAACTGTTTATATCCATTGATTTTGCATCATCTAATGGATCATGATTTACTCACTTTAATAATTTTATAAATTTTATATTTAATTTTATTTATTTCCTTAACTAACCCTGCATCATTATCTTAAAAAAATCTATAATTCTTTCCTCTCCACTATTATCGCCCAATATTCATTTTTTTCTTTTCTGATTTATTTCTTTGTTGAATCTAACTTCCAGCGAAACTGATGCAGAAGTCAAGAAAGCTAACCACCGACATCATTATTATAACGACGATCAGATCAGGAGTTGTACTTGTTCTTTTTCTTGCAGAGGGAGTGGGAGCGACAGCCGGTGAAGACAATCAAACCAGCGCATTCATGGATGACGTAGAGGTCAGGACTCAGATGACATTTTTTTCAACCATTAGTGCAATATACAGTCTTCTGCTCCTGCCGCATCATGATAAGGTCTTCATGAAGAGATGGTATCATCTAAACGATGCGATTACGGAGACATGAGTGTTAAAGTACGGTGCACACGGTAAAAGCTTTCGATGCACATGTCAAAAGTTAACGGTCTTCTCAAGTAGCGAGCTTTTTTGGAACGATCCTCAATTTAATGGGGATTGAGATCGGAATATGGAGAAGATGGTGTGGCCACAATCATCATTTTTGTGAAAAAAAATATGAATTTAAATAAACTGTGAAGTGCACCACTTCCAGATTGAGTTTTGATGGTGCACATAACATAGTTGTATGGTTGTACATAGCTTCATTGAAAACCTGATTTAACTTCTGAATTTTAATGGTGCATACATTATATTTTATTTAGCATATGAAAGTCCAAAATTGTAGTGCATAATTTTTATGAGTGGAATACTTTTTACTGCCTTAGTCGATTTGAGGGCTTCATCGGAGCAGTTTAGCATAGAGGTGAGATCTTTCCCATGTCTTCGATTCCGCTAATGTCGGCTCCGGCGGGTCAAGACGTAAACTTTTCATTGGATTCGAGGGGTCGGATAGTTTTCGAGTTCATCTCTGGGAGTGAGCAGCAGCATGCCCGTATCTTTTGAGTCTGCAGTTGCTCAATGTCGTCAAAATTATAGCTAAAGAGAAAAATCAAGGAAGTCGATTGTTGAGGACTCGAAATATGAGAAACTATTCCATCTCCAAATAGGATACTCATCTCCAGCCATTGTGTTAGTGCCCTAATTCCCATCTCACACAACCCCATCCTCATCACCATCTGTTCCATTTTTTCTATCAGCAAAAGTGCTCCCTTCACTGAACCACTCAGTACTCCTTCACCATGATCTCTAATGTTTTTAGACCCTCGTCCACCTCAAATAATATTTTTAAATCATTAAGATGTTTAAAAAATGATTTTCAAATGTAAGTAAATCATTCAGCAGTCAGAAGTGATTTTGCCGATGGTCTGATCATTCAAATTTTCATACATCATTCAACATTCATCTTAATTTTACAGAATGACACCTAAAAGAAAGATTTTTATCTCAAGCAGCCAAACAATTTGTTGTGAGTGAAAAACATCGCAGTATTTTATTTAGTTAATCAATTATCTAAGCACATATGTAAAATAAATAATATTTCGTCTTAATTTATAACCCTTTATACACTTGTCCATCAATGATTAATTGTCAAAATCCTTACCGCCTTTGTAATTTGTATGTTGCTTTTCATATAAATCCTCAAAAGAAATCATGGCACGAACAACAACGTAGAACGTACAACTTGAAAAAGCGAAGTATAATCACAAGGGAAAAAGAAAAAGAAAACAAAGCGCGCCAACTATTTACATTTCTCACAAAAATCGATCCGATTAAAGAAACCGATCCGAAATCCGTTTTTGGGTGGGTGTTGGACTGACCATCGCTTTCATTTCACAGCGTGTTGCCGATGGACCAGCGAAACCCTAGAACCTGCGTCGTCCTCCACGGCCGGACCCTCCTCGGCCGATCACTCGTCTTGCGCCTCCTCAGAATCGGCAATTGGATCGTCCGCATCGCTGACTCTGCCGACTCTCTTCAGCTCGATTCCGCCGACCGCCACTCCCTCCTACCCGATGCGCTTTCCGACGGACGCGCGTCCTATCACTTCGCCGATATCTCCCAGGAGTCTCAACTCATTTCAGGTTAACATCCGCTTGCTTTCTCCTCCCATTCACTAGTTCTAAGGTTTAGTGGCTGCGTCCTGTCATTATTTTGTCTGCTTTTGTGATGCCGGCATATGATTTTGATGTGCACACTGTCTTGTAGTGATTAATGTGTTTGAGTAATGGAAGAGGATATGTCTTTGTCTTGTTTATACCAGGCATGAACAACTGGTTATTAGATCTAGCAGTTACTTACAGATGACTGGTAACAGGGACAAAGTGTTCTTGTCTGAAAGTTGACTATTGACAACTGCACGCATTCCACTGATCATTGCAGTCTTTAATACTTTTTTACCTTTGCAGTTATTGAGGGGTCGTCTGTTTTGTTTTACATCAGCTCAACAGACATAGATGTGCATGATACTCTACATTGCTACCAGGTCATTGTTCAAGGTACCCAATAATAATTAAAAATAAAACTAGCAAGGGTTTGATATTGTCTTTCATTAAATAAAACTAATTATTGAAGTTGGTATCTATTGTTCAGGTGCAAAAAATGTAATCAATGCTTGTCGTAAGGGCGGTGTTAAACGGTTGGTTTTTGACAGTAACGCGGATATAGTTTTCAATGGTTCTCAAGACATATATAATGGAGATGAGTCATTGCCTATCCCTTCAAAAGTGTGTGCCGCAGCTGCTATTCTCTTTTTTTTTCTGATGAACCTGGTTCATGATTTTTTTTGCCTTCTAAGAAAAATGAAACATGACTATCTGACCTGTTGCAGTTTGAAGATATACAGCATGACCTTAAAGCTCAGGCCGAGGCACTGGTGCTGTGTGCAAATGATATTGACGGTCTGCTAACATGTGCACTCCGTCCTTGCAATGTATTTGGTCCTGGAGATACACAGTTTTTGCCCATTTTAATAAATCATGCAAAATCTGGCTTAGCAAAGGTCTCGAGCAATAAATATTCTTGGCATTCAGATTGCATACTCGTCTTACTTTATTTCTTGTCTAGTTGCGTGTTGATGTTTTCTATTGAAATGCCCTTAAGCAATTTTTTGGGTAGAGAAATTTCATATGGATAATAATAAGCCTCTGAACATTCTGATTAGTTATCTTACCCTTAAAAATCATGTTTGGCGTATTCAATCATGATCCTTGTATCCGAAGCATGCATAGTTTTCTCTAATAGTTTCTGACGTTAGAGTTTCTGATTTCAGTTTATTGTAGGTAATGGGGAAAACATATCTGATTTCACGTTTGTTGAAAATGTTGCTCATGCCCATATATGTGCAGAAGAAGCTCTTGTATCACAAATGATTTCTGTTGCTGGAAAGGTGAAAATTAGCCACCAGCTACTTTAAAGTACAAAGCATTTATTGCATTATTCGCAACTGTAAAGTATTACTTGAGTATTATTTTCACTATTCTATTTTTACTTTTGTTTTTTATATAGGCCTTTTTCATCACCAATCTCAAGCCAATAAAGTTCTGGGAGTTTGTTTCCCTTCTATTTGAAGGACTAGGTTATCAAAGGTATAAGTATTCTTAATATTGCTCGAGAGATCTCTATTGCCTTGAAACTAGTTATTGCATGACTTATGTGGATTTCAATTTATCGAGACATATTCCTGGATATTTAAATCATCACTGAAAGAGAAAAATGTATTGTAAATACTGATACACCAGCGATTCATGAAACTTTCCAGTCGCACAGTTCGTTTCTTGTTCGATTTTCTTGAACTGTTACAATGCTCACTCTTCTTGGAACTAACTTATTTACTCTATTGATCTTGGCTCATCTTGACTTTCTCTCTAGCTTGTTTTAGCCAAACATTTTGCATTTTGCTCATGTGAATGAATACAAATGGTGTCGAGTCGCGTTGCAATTTTTTACTTGCACCAACCCTGTATACTGTTTTTGCAGGCCGCTGGTGAAACTTCCAGTCCAGCTGGTCTCATATATTCTTGCAGTTGTCAGCTGGATGTGCGATAAATCCAGCTCCGGGATGCACAATCGTATTTCGTCGCATTATATTGTACAATTGTTCTCACGGACTAGAACATTTAATTGCACAGGAGCACAGAAATATATCGGATATTCACCCATCACTGATTTGAAAGTATGCTTCCTTCATTCGTTTATTTATCATTAACGGCACCTAAAGAGGTTATTTATTTCTTTTTCCTCACACTGCAAGTTAGCCCACGAAGGCTAGCTATGTTTAGGAGATAAATACATGTATATGCTCTACTCTTTCTGGTCATCATAAAGCATAAGAAATCTCAGTCAATAGAGGTAACCATTAGTAGGAAGAGCGTCATAGTATCAAAATCACAAAATAAGTCATTTAAAAAGGATGTGCTGACATGCAATTCGAAGATAAAAGATGGCGAAGAGGGATATCTATGCAAAACCCTTTGTAGAGTGGGAATGAATTTGCCATCTCAATTGATCCAGTATATAGTATACTAGGTTTGCAGTAACTGTCTGACAAGGTGAACCAAAAAGCAACTAAAAGTGATTACATGGAATACTATGTTTATGTGAGGCAAAGCTTAGCCTGTCTGTGTTTGTAATAATTTTGGTCAAGCACGGTGGTTTATACTTTGCTTTACAGCATGCTTAAATGTTTCTGTGAATACTATTTTTTTACGTCTCCTATCGATAAACTATGCCTTCAAAAATTGTCTACTTAGCTAGAAGACTGATAATCATGATCAATCTGAACTTCTTACATGATGTTTGTTTGATATACAGGAGGGTATCTCATTAACTGTTGCATCATCTTCGCACTTAGCAAAAGTCTCATCTGTTGCTAGATTAGCTAACTTCAATAAAAGGTCGAAAGCTGACAAGCTTCTAGGAAGCGGGAAAGGTGGGGATAATTTTTGTATTTTCATGAAGTTTGAACATTGAATAGTTCTTGGTTGTTCATTTCCATGACCGAGGTTGTGACCTTATTTAGTGAAATCCTATATCTTCATGTCATTTTCTTTAGCGACAATAAGTTAAAATAAGGATCTGGCTATGATCTTACTTGAAAATGTCAGTTAGTGAACTGGAATGCAGAGATACACCTCATACATGACATTAATTACTTTTCTGCTAAATCGTACCTGTTACAGTTGCTTTATTTTTTAACATAACCATTAGCCCTAACAGCATCCGTGTGTTTTAGACGGGGTGCACTACGAGGACTTCCCAGGAGGTCACCGATCCTTTTCCTACTTTACTAGTGATAGTTCATTTCGTTTCTCTTATATGCTTGAATTATCAAATGTAATGCACACAATTTGAACAAGTCTTGCTTGAACCTTTCTTATAGAGAAGACTGGCTTTTCATATTTCAGCTGCTGAAATCTTACTATGGAGGGATGAAAAGAGAACATTTTCATGTTTTATTTCCCTGGTTCTGCTATTTTACTGGTTTCTCCTCTCGGGAAGAACTTTTGTTTCATCTTTGGCAAAACTTTTGCTTTTGGGGACAATCATCCTTTTTGTACGCGGGATTTTACCTTCCAACATGTAAGTTTCAACAGCAAGTCACTTTAGATACTTTTCTGTTAAGCATTTTGACTGCTTGATGGGCTGATAATGTGAGATTATGTGTTATAATAGTACCCTCCCCCTTGTGTATTTAGTCATCTTTATCATGACCTTTATATGGGTTTGGTTATTTTGAGAATCATTATTTGGTGGAGCTTCTTTGTCTCTACAATGATCCGATGTTTTGTCAGCATTTGAGAACTTTGTTAATGTAATGCCTTGTTAACAAGTAACTAAGTATTTCACAATTTTGTCAATCCCTGGCAAGCATCTTATAATTTTAATGATCAATGTGTACTGACTATTCTGTCTGCCATTACTTCCACCAAATAGGGAGCCCAATACTTTGTCTACTTCACGTTCAGGATTTGCAAAAAACATGTGTATATGTTGAGTTTTGGGTACATCTAGGGATCTGGTTAAGCTACAGTCCTTGTTCGGTTTTATCCTCCGTTTTGCATGCTTGATTCTTTTCTGAAATGATTTTATTGTTGAAGTATTGTTTTTGTTCTTTCCAGTTAGTCTTCCTTAAAATGAATGTTTGGTTTTGGAACTGGATTTGCCTGCGTGTTTGTCTGATGATACTATTTCATCTGTGATGACGTAATGCATGCTAAACATTTGCAATATTGATGTGTTGCCATGTTGGTTCCTTTTCTAACCTGAGGATTTGTAAAAGCATATCTTCTTGTTCTACAGACTGTTCCATGCACATTTGAGCTTATTTAACCTTTCGGGTTCGTTATAGCATAGCCGCTTAACCTACTGCCAGTTCCATTTATGACTTGTCTGTAAAATAGCCTTTTAAGTTCACCTACAGATTTGTTCATTCTGCAGATTTGGTCTTAGAATCTGGAAGCCCTCATCATGTTTTCAGATCTCAGAAACAGCCATGCAAGATCCAGTAAAAAGATTGGTTTATTTTTGGAATGGGGGTGTCCAACTGATGAAGTTGATGGCTAAAGGGGAGGACTGGAATATGTTCTTTAAGGTATGGTTAATTTTGGTTGACCTGCATTGGGCTTTAGTAGTCTTGAGGAAATTTAATTTTTAGATTCTCTGTTAATACATGACTTTTTGGTTAGAAGACACCTATAATCTGAATCTATTATATCATACAATACACAATTCCACCCAAGATGTGTATGCTTACATATCACTTACAAAAATATATTGTATGAACATGCAGTTAGTGATTCTCCTGTATATCATGAAGTTCGCTGTGGCACAGTCATTAACTATGCTGATTGGTGTTGGTAAGAATAGGCATCTCCATGCTCTCGCGCACTGCCCTATATGTACCTTTATATTCAGCCTCTTTTAATGCATTTTTATGTGTTGTAGCTTTGGTAGCGGCCTTCACTGTGTTCTATGTGTATGAGCAATATGAAAAAGAAATGGATGGACTGGTAGAAATTTCGTTCAATATAATGGTAAAGCTTGCAGGATTCTTGGCGGGCAAACTACCTCCTCGTGTGATGACACTTATTCATAATAATGGAATTTTTGTACAAGATTGAGCAGCTTAAAGAATCACCAGCAATTGCGAATGCAGTTGCTACCTCTTCCAGTCAGCTGATCCTGGACCAACATCTTAGTCTTAGTTTTAGAATTAGAAGCATCTGCTGACCCAGATAGTGGTGTAATATAGATGGGGACAATCTGATTAGCTATGTGTTAATGCATCGGCCAAAGACTCTTTTCTTCATAGACATTTGTGAGGTTCAGCTAGAAAAGTCTCCTTGAAAATGACTTTGAAGGCAATGCGATTAAAATGATCCAAAACAGTGGAATAGTGTATGGTTGGTATTTTCATCTCAATGTGTTACTCTGGGTGACTATGGTGGTTCCTTTTCTTTCTTTTTTGTCATCTCATTATTTAGTAAATCCTTGATAAAGTCATTTGATTTCGGTCAGTGTTCTGGGAACAATTATGGCAAATCCAGCTCAGGATCTTACAGTGTCGTTGATAATGTGGCTGAATATACAGACTGTGTGAGGCTAGATTGAAAAGGTGAATGAACTTTTTCTGTGTCATTGTGTGGCTGAACATACAGACTTTGTGATGGTAGATTGAAAAGATGAATGAACTTTTTCTTAGTGTAATTGGCATGACAATTGAAAATTAATTACCTAGTTATTACCAGTAGTGAAATGAAAGGCTGGTGTTAGTAGTAGTAATCATTATAGTGTTCTAAAAGGCGGCTGTTTAAGCATTATTTAGGCGTAAAATCAATGATTCATGAGACGTGGATACATAGTTTTATTGAAGTTACACATCAACCGCATTATTCATATTAATGAGAAGAATAGATAAAATATATAAATATCTTAAATAATGCATGCATCTTAAAAATGATGAATAATGATGAATGTGCTCGTATAATTGGTGAATATGCCTGAATAAGTGAAGAACGTGATATGAATAATTCTGAGTAACTTGTGAAGAAAAATCAAACACATATTTATTGATATGAAATATTCACAAGATGACAATTATATTTACACAATTACATTCAATAGTTTTAGCATATAGGGCTGCAAACGAGCCGGGTCGGACCGGGAATCGCAATGTTCGAATTTGGTTTGTTAAAGATTTCATAAGTTTGAGCTCAATCTAAGTTTTAACTATCTTTTTAAATATATGTTCGAGCTCGGCTCGTTAAATTTTAATAAGTTCGAGTCATGCTCGAGCTTTATTTAAGCATTTAGATCCATTTAATGCAAATTAAATATACATTATAAATGATCGATCAAGTTGTAAACGAGCTACTTGATTAAGAATATCACATTCTTAACCAATAATTTATTTCTTGCTGGGTCACGACTCAAGTAACAGATCACAAAGTCTTGGTCGGTTTTATCTATGAAAAATGGAGCAGATATACGAGAAAGAGGATATGGAATCATTTTCTTTCGGTCACACTTGCTCAAAATGTCCCTTGGATACTGGGACTTCAACATTATATAACCATAGAAGGAAAAGAAAGATGGTATGAGAAGAAATGGCAGCAGTATGAGGGATTTTAACGAGTTTATGATTAGAGTTGGTGTTAACAATGCTGGGTTGGCCAGGCTGGAGTTCACTTGGTCGAACAATCAAGAAGGGACTAGACGGATTCGGTTTCATTTAGATCGAGCTCTGATCAACAGAGCAGCCCTCGCAGCTCTTCCAACGTTTCAAGTCACCCACCTCGATATAGGAACGTCTGATCACATGCCTCATCTGAAGGAAACAAAGTATAAGAATACCAGGATTAGATATCAACACATCTGGTCCTCGCATAAAGATTTCATGAACTTGGTGGAAAACAACTGACAACAAAACATTTATGATAACCATATTCTTAATTTTGCAGAGAAGTTAAAAAGGCTAATCAAAGGTCTTGGTGAATGAAACAAACTTACTTTTGGAAACGACAACAGAAAAGCAGATGAGCTTCAGTCGATAATCATAGAAAAGGAAATTTCATTGCAAAGAGTTTGGAATGATACCACCGCGGCTGAGCTGAAAAAGACAAGAGAAATAGCTGACCTCTGCGTGTTTAGATAGAAGCACATGTTACTAGAAGACAAGGCGCGAGTGCATTGGATTCAGTGGGGATGAGAATTTAAATTTCTCCTACACAGTGATAAAAAATAGAGCATCCCAAGACAATCTCAAGCTTCGGAGACAAGATGGTTCAGCCTACATTTCAGCAGAAGAGGAAGGTGCAAGAGCTACTCAACATTTTAAGGACATACTTATAGGAGAAGACAGAATATAAGAAATTTAACTTTTTGTTTGGTAGTGGCCTACCTGTCAGTTATTTAGGTATATCTCTCTTTTCACCAGCCAAGCTAAATCGGCATACTCAGAGGGGGTGATTGAGAAGATTGGAGGGCTGGCAGAGCAAGATGCTCAGTGCAGGGGTAGGCTAACTCTAGTTAAGTCGGTGCTGAGTTCAATGACGATTCACACTCTCTCGGCTATGCACATTCGAAAAGATATTCTGGCAGGGATATAAAGGATCATTGTAACTTTCATTTAGGACTCTGGTTCGCAGAAAAGACATTCCTTGATAGAGTATGATCAGTTGTGCAGAAGATATGACCCTGGAGGGCTTAACATAAAAAAGTTGGACGAATTAATGATTGGCCTCAATGCTTAGTTAGCTTGAAACTACCTGGAGCAAAATAATATGTGGGTAAGGTTCAGATCGGACAAATATAGGAGTTCGGATCCAAGCAGGCGCCTGGCATATGCCTCTAAGCTGTGAAGGAAGATTCAACCCCTAGTGGAGCAATTTTAAGCAGAATCTTGAATCGTGGTGGGTAACAAAGAGTCATCTATCTAAGGAACGGCCTGGTGCAACCTCAAAGTGCTCAGGCCAGACTAATTGGTTTTCAATTACTCCTTCAATCAAGTAATCTCTAGATAAAAAGTAAGTGACATCATTCTGCATCATCTCCCCCGGTACGCGCAAGAGGAGCTTAGTTAGATCACACTATCTGATGAACCAGAAAAGCTGGTATGGGCAATAGTTAAAAGCGGACAGTTCTTGATGGCAGCCTTCTGGAGACATAGTTTTGATTCTTTCCTTAGAGATAATATGTGGGGGAAATTTTGGTAGAGATCCATCCCAAGGAAGGTGAGTTTCTTCTTATCGGACATGGAGCACAAGATAGTCCTAACTGACGATAGTTTGCAACGTAGTGGGATTCAGCTCACATCAAAAAGCTCTTGCTGTTTGTCAAATAAAATTGAGCCGAAATATCACTTGTTCGCTCAAGGGGACGCGGCAAAGCTTATTTGGAGCCACCTAGGAAGGGTGATGGGCTTACCATTAAGTTACAAAAGTTTTGAAAAGCTTTGGACGGTGTGGTTTGTAGAGCAACATCTATCATCTCAGAAGGATGACTTAGCTCTACTTTTTTTAGGATTGGACCTTTGGGAGCTGTGGAGAAGCAGGTGCGAGATCAGATACAGAGAAGATGGGGAGAAAAAAAGGTCATGAAGGAGCTATGATCATTATAAAGCAAAAAACCACTATAAGGCTTCATGATTTCAAGCCGAGAATAGTAGCCTTGGTGGGTGAGGTGGCGTACTTCACTGAGTTAGGCTTGTCTGTCCGGCTCCAAAAGATCAAGAGAGTCAAAAGATTCCTATGGCGTCCAACACGGAGGGATTAACAATGAGTGTGAAGGTATTTGACAACCTAGCTAGTCTTGTAGTTAGGAATTTAGAAGGTTTCTTATAGGAAGGAGCTGTTTTCCCTCTAGCAGGGGATATTAGGAAGTCAAGGATGCATCTGAGATGCAACATTGGTACAACATTTACCTTCTGAGAGATATCCACAATCTAGGAGTCATGATCACAACCATTCCTAGCGAATGCAACATGGTAGCGAGAGCCCTGGCAAAGCTAAGTCTCTATGATGGAAGATCTTCATGGAGTAGGGTGCGACAATTACCTAATAATATTTATTTACTAATTCTTGTAGAATACAATTTAGTGAGGAATATAGCTAAGGTTGATCCCAATTCCCGTTGTAGGCTTTGGTCTTTTGCGCCAGTTTGGTGGCCTTTTAAAATAAACTTCTATAATTTTAAAAAACTAATAACTTTATAACTATAAGAAAATCCTATTCTAAGTTTGTAAACGAGTCCCCCAAGAGTTAAATGAGCTATTCGCAAACATAAATGAGTCGAATACCAAATTGTTCATATTCGGCTTGTTTATTTAAGAAGCTTTGAAATTAAGTTGAAGATTGGCTCGTTTATTTTTGTATGAGTCTTGAATGAGTATTTTTGTAAGCAACTCACAAAATTTGTTATCATACATATTAACATACATATGCATATGACACCTAATAAAGAAATGAAGAAATGATTACCCCTACACTACACCAAATTTGTTATCATACTCATGCTAATATTCATATCTTTATTTGAGTCATCTTCTAAGGATCATAAACATTGACACCTAATATTTTATCATTAAGACGCATACTTACTCAGTTGCATAATGTCATGGACTCACGCTTTGGATCACTTATTCGTGCGATGACTAGCCAGGAATTTTTTGAACATGAAGTTAGGCAAGCGCCTTTCCTAGAAGATAACTTAGATACTTTTGAGGCAACAAGGCAAAGAGGACTAAAGGAAGACTTGTCGAATATGAGAGAAACTTGTATTATAGAGAGATAATTTCTTGGATGGTTTGGAGCGAATGAGCCCCTTCCCTTATATACCCTTCCACTCCTCAATGGACGGTGGAGATCAATCTGATCTTACAACTATGATTCTCCTGTCTATAAAGATCTTTCAACATATCTAGATATTTACATCCACACTCTTCTGTAAGCTTCCACAAGCTTTTAGAGTGAAGGCTTGGGTCTCTTTCCTTTAGACTTCACATGCAGGCTCAAATCAGGCTTGTCCCTCCGTCTCGCCAGGTCTCCTATGCGGGCACGCTCAGGCTAAGTTTTGGATCTTTAAACTTAGTCTGAATAGGCGTGTCATGATCTGATTCATATCTTATCATTTGAATCCTGTTCCTAATAACATCGTCGTTGAGAGTGTTATATAAATAAAATACCTTCCTCATTGGTAAGCAGCAAGTCATAGTCGATCCACGATGATATGGATCTATAAGGTTAGTGACTAACAAAAAAAAAGACAAACATAATTAAGGGGGTTTTGAAATTGATAGAGAACCTACAAAAGTAAGAAGAGAGAAAAGAGTCAGATAGACATATGCGTAATTCAGTTGATTGACTTGTGATTGTGTTGATCATTGATACGAAAAGTAAACTCATGTAATGAACCAAACTCAGCAAAATATACGGCCTCATGCACTACAATACTTTGATAAAACGTAAACAATCACTACTACCTTAATATCATCATATCCCGTATCCAATGGTACAAATTCTGTATGCCAACCATGTGAGATAGAAGCATTGAGAAAGACATGCCTCAACGAATAATGGTATGGAGTTCATCGTAGGCAACCGAGCTCACGCATATCAAGAGTATGTTTACCACATAAACATACGCACCATATGTTCATTTGCTACTCGACTTATTGATATTGGCCCAAGGCTTTACAATTAGATCATCGATATGAGATCATCCAACAACGTATTCATTCATGAAATTAGTCAGGCTACAAAAATCATTCAATTGAACCTCAATAAATATATCATCAAAACATGAACTTATTAAGAACAGTAATCTCACAATAATAATTCACAAGTCATTGCACATGAATAAAATACGGGAACTTAGCGACACATGACAATGGAAAAACACATAGATGTATTAGTAAGAACAACCCTACAAACCTAGCTAGCTCCTTCCTTTGATGACGTCCCTTGCGGTCCTCCACTGACGGCCTCACATCGTAATCCTAAGAGAATCTCATTCTAAAGTGTATCGGTTTTGTGCGGCGGTTGTAGTGTGCTTGACACTATACTTCAATGAGGGTAAATACCTCCTTATATAGCTTGAGATGGTACCAATCTTGTTAATGAGAATTTGCATGAGTTGCTAAGTATTTTCTATGTATGTCGCTTAGAAAGGATCCTAAATCACAAAAAATTGAGAATATTCGAACTTGTAAGTTGATAAAAATAAGACTTCTAGTTTTAGTTGGATTAGGAAACATGCCTGCCACCTACTTTGAATGTCCATCTGGCGAAAACTATTAAGAAATGGATCTATACTCCTTTTATAAAGTTGTAGATTATTGTCCCCTCTTTCTATAGTCATTTGAATCGTCGAATCGGATATTGTACGTGGAAGTTATGGTCTTCACAAAATAGTCCAATTCTGCTTACTCGACTTAGGAAACATTGCATGTCGGGTGCAATAAATGCTTTCATGTGCACTCAGCATGTGTATGCGGCCGGTGCCACTCCAGCTCTTGATTTCTTTCTTTATGTTTACATGTGTTTACTCCTCAGTGAGTCCCATGCACGTGTGGCTATAGTCCACAGTGCATGACTCCTGCTTCAATTTGAAGTTGTCATGGTTTTTACTCTAAAAACTTTTTTGAACATATTTTTTATATTAACGCCTAAAATAAGCTTCAAACTAAATACTAGCTAAAACAATGAAATAATACTCTAGACTAGTCAAAATAAGGTGAGTTAAGTATATAACGGATCATATAATTTAATCTCATCATTTCTATATATTATTATGCTTGTGATTATGAGTGCATGCATAACGTAGGTGATAGGATCGTCATTCAGCTGTCTTATGCAAATAAATTTATAATCTAATGTAGTAGTAAGTAAAAGATTGATTCACATATACTAAATTATGAAAGTTTAAAAACCAGACTATTAGACAAATAAAAGACATAAATATTGGGGGTTTTCAGAGATAAAAGGTTATCAAAACGGTTAGCTAGGTGACTTTGACTAGTGAGATTATGGATCGTCGATACAAAAGATTAAATTATATCCATGCATTGAATTCAATGAAATATATATCCCATGTTTTCATAGTGTAAACAATTGCTCCTATTCGACATTCATCATACTCTTAAGCTAATGGTATGAATTCTATATATCTAACATGTTTTACTAGGTTGTCAGCCTAGCAACACGACATATGCAGTTTTGCTACTATGATAGGAAATTCGGACAAATTAATGTTTCTTTCGCATAACTTAGGATATGTTACTGTATATGCTCTTATTTACTTGGTATTGGCTTTCACCATCACAATCGAATCTAAACACCAAGGTTTCATGCAACGAGGTACCACACACATTAGTTTTGTCATGCATGTTAATGTAATCATTCAGGTTCAGCGCAGTAATAATAGTTTGACTGCTGCGTCAAATACTTATGAGCCATTTATGTAAAAGATAATGAGTAATTAGGATTAAAAAACATAGATTTGTGCAGAATTTCATGTATCATTAATATGGTAACACTTCAATTCTTAAACATAGTGTAGTTTCAAACTATAGTTATAATTTTTGAAACTGTGATTTTTTTTTTTGCTTCTCGCATAACGACAGTTATAAATAGTGATTTGCTTTCATGGCATATAGTTCAGTGCAATTTTTTAGGCGAAAACGACGTAGTTTTGAGTCGTTTTCATTAAAACACTCCTTCCTCTCTCAAATAAATAGTAAAAAAATAAAAAATCTGAAAATTTAAAAAATATATATTATCTTGATTTATAAAAATTCAAATAAAAAATTATTAAATAAATTTAATATTTTATATTAATGTTCATTTAATTTTAACTATGTTCATTGGATGATATATTCATCATACGAGTCGATACGTTCATTAGATGAGCTATTATGTTAATCAGATGAGTTATTACGTTCATCAGATTTAATAATATGTTCAGCAGATGAGCTGCGATGTTCATCAAGTGAGTTGTTATGTTCATCAGATGATATGTTCATCGGATGAGCTGCTATATTCAACAAATTTGATAATATGTTTATCAGATAAGTTATTATATTCATTGGGTTTGATAATATATTCACAGATGATATGTTCATCAGCTGAGCTATTATGTTCATCAGATTAGTTTTTATGTTCATAAGATGAAATTTTATGTTTATTTTTTTTTATCACAATCACATTTCATTGACTTGAAAAACCATTCAGTACAAGTAGCCTTGAATCTGGTATGAGAAATGTAATCTTAACCAGAACTGCAATTTGCTGTCGCTTTCTGATATTCAGACCCCTTTCATCAACATATATATCACCATGTAAACTAAACCACTCTTCAATATTAGCGGAATCCCACACGCTGAGAGTTGCTACTGAGATCATCGGCTTTGGTCTTTTCCGCCCTTCTAACATGCAACCACCTCTGAAGAAGGTATATATGCCCGAGCTGACAGATAGCTTTCTCAACTATTCCATGGTACACTTTGCTAGAAAAATCCAGTCCTACCCAGGTATCTAAAGGACACTTTCTCAAACAGCACCCCTTAACCACCATGTACCAAAACTCATATCAGGATCTTGCAAGAAATCCCTCTCACCAAGGAATTTGTATCATTCCAAAAAGAAGGCCAAGATCCCCATGTAGCAAAATACTGTGCTTGGAGTTGGAGGTCTCAACAAATAAATCAAAAACAATAGTTCTGATTTTTGACTCCAGTAGTTTGTGAAATTATAAGGTCCTCCTTATCGGCTTCAGAAGTCACATTTCGCCATATATACATGGACGGATGAGGGTGCTTTCTTCAGGCAACATTAAAAAGTTCAGTGAGTTGGTCCATCCAGATTGTATGCACAATGGACAACATAAACAAGACGGTCACTATGAGCAACAATCCAGTTCGAGAGACCACGAACAACAATGAAGAGATGTCTCCTCACATAAATCAAAATGAATGAAATGTTATGTTCATTAGATAAGTTACTATATTCATCAAATGAGGTGTTATATTCATCAGATAAGACAATATATGTTCATTAGATAAACTATTATTATGTGCATCAAATGAGCTGTTATGTTCATCAGATTCATCAGAAGATATGTTCATCAAATGAGCTTTCATGTTCATCAGATGAGCCGCTATGTTTATCAAATGAGATTTTATATTCATAAGATGATATGTTCATCAGATGAGATAGTAGCTCATTTGATGAACATATCATCTGATGAGCTATTTTGCTCATCAGATGATATGTTCATCAAATGAGCTACTATAGGGATGAGGGGTAGCTCAGTTGGTGAGCACCTCATTTGAGAGGGGTTATAGCTCTCGAGTTTGAATCCCCAAGGGGGAAAGTGGGGAACCACTATTGATCCATTATTTTTAATGAATATAAATTTATGAATTAATTATTTTTATTTAGAATTTTCTAATTTTTCTTTTTTTTAATTTTTGTGATTTTCTATTCCTTATTATTTATTTAAGGAATTGTGAAATATATTAATGAAAATGATTTAAAACGACGTCGTTTTCGAGCGAGAACACCCATCTCCACCCATGAATGATTGATAGTATAGCCATAAAAGGTTACATATTAAAATCGTAGTTTAGGATTTGGTTTTTCAACAAATAGAATATAATTGAAACTAAATAAAAATATAATAAAATGGAAATTGAAAAAAACAAAAAATCTAAGTTAGTACACAAACATACATATGTGAATAACAGTTTCACCAAATTAAATGCGGTAATTGATAACCAGAGCAACTAAACTACCTACCGCTTGGAGTTTGGTTTCTCGCCACGTCAGCTGGGTGAGTGGTTTTGACAATCCGTAGAATATTTGTTTAAGTGCTGTTGAGATCGGAAAGGCCAAATCTTTGAACTGAGATCTCGCAGCTCATCTAGCAGCTTCAGCGATGATGATGCCTCCTCGTCTCGTGGCGGCGTTGACGTTGATGGGTTTGACGATGTGGGGCGCGGTTGACGCTATTTGGCTGACCCTTCCCAGCGACGGCACAACCAAATGCGTGTCTGAAGACATCCAGAACAACGTTCTCGTTTTGGCCGACTACCACGTCATTGTCGACGATGGAAACGCCGCCGCCACAACACCCGCCGTTTCCGCTCGTGTACAATCTCCTCTACTTTTTATCACTTGCAGTGACGAATTGCGAGTCTGGATTGCCGGATCTGTTGCTGGGGTTATCGCATTTTGCTAATCTGTTTTGTATGTCTTCATCCTCAGGTTACGTCTCCGTATGGGAACAATCTTCACCACCAGGAGAATGTGACCAGTGGTCAGTTTGCCTTCACCACCAGAGAAGCCGGAGTTTACTTGGCCTGCTTTTGGGTAGATTCTCACCATGGAGGAGATGCAGCCTTGACTCTGAGCCTAGATTGGAAAATTGGGATCGCTGCAAAGGACTGGGACAGTGTTGCAAAGAAAGATAAGATTGAGGTGCACTTGACTTGGGCATAATTGAATGTTGATTTACTCTATGTGCTTTTTATTTCCGTGAACTTATTTCCCAATGTGAGTTATGCAGATGTTGCTTTTCTGTTCAGGGTGTCGAGCTTGAGCTGGTCAAACTTGAAGGAATCGTGCAGGCAATCCATGAAAATCTCAACTATCTCAAGGACAGGTGCGTTCTTATGTTGTTCGAGGATTTAAGTTACATGATACTATGTGAAACACTGGTAGATTTCGTTTTGTTTATTGCTAATTCCACTACTACTTTCTTCTTCTGGCTGTTGCCTGGTGAGTCTAATACTACATAACAAGTATTCAGTTGCTGAAAATGAAAAGCTTTTTATTTTGGATTCATGACATGATGACTTATATATTATATGCATAGCTACTCCATATATTGTGAGGAGTTCGGTTAGTTACAAAGGCACTCCTTGGGTTGCCATGTGAAATTGTTATGATTGACTAAATTAGTTTTGTGACCGTCGTAACTTTTTATGCGGAGGCCCATGAGATCCTTATATGTAGCAACTGCCACAAGACTGCATGCGTGTAAAATTGTCGTCATCGTTGAGTTGGTATGACGAGAGACACAAGAATCAGAATTGACATGCTCCTTTGCGTTGATTATTGTGTGCAGGGAGGCAGAGATGAGGGAAGTAAGTGAACAAACAAATGCAAGAGTAGCATGGTTTAGTATCATGTCTCTTGGCACTTGCATGGTAGCTTCTGTTATCCAGTTATGGCGCTTGCAACACTATTTCCAGAAGAAAAAGCTTATTTAGATGGTTGTGACCGGTCCAGTCATGACACCAAAGAGGCCTGACAGACAAGTAGAACACTTATTTACTCTTTACACTTGCTGCGCTATTGATATAGTTTTGTTTGACTTTGAAATGTAAGAAGCATCTCAAGTTAAAATTTGAAGTTTTAAGATACATGAAGAGTATGTATCTTCCCGAGAAACCAGGGTCATATTTTGCTCAGAAAATATCGTGGTAAAGTAAGATTTTTGCGACAGACCCATGCGTTACGGTTCCAACAACGGCAAACCATCGTGTATTTTATAAAAATTGTTCTTCATTCTTTTAGACCATCTGAAGTCATGAATACCCTAAATTTTTCATTATGTGATTGATAGTATTTGTAATGAATTTTAGGTAAATTTTTTAAAAGTTCTGATTTATCAATGTTTCCTCATTTTTTGGTTCTAATTATCTTAATTTAAAATAATAATGTAAAAATAATTACATTAATTTGTAAAACAGTTTTTGTAATTGCACTTTTAAGTTAATATTACTGTATAGACTTACGCACAAAATTATTTTGTTTTATCCTATAAATAATCTACCTCTTTTAATTTCTTCTCCTCTCAATTTCAAAACTCTAGGACATGTTTGGTAGTAATTCAGGTATTATTTGTACCATGATTTCACCTATTTGGAAAGAATAAATAATTCTGATTTTTAAAATTAGAATTTATCTTTTTAGATTATTGAATAGAATTGGTTTGGGTATGTTAGCCTCTCCACTTGTCCGATAAACTTAAAGGGGAAAGACATGTATGTTTAACAACTAGAAAAAATAAATGTTATTTGTATATAAAAACATGCAATTAGCTTACAAAATATATGCATTTAGAGTTCAGTGTCATCAACGGTAATTAATAGCATTGTAAAGAAATGGTAGGAGTTTTTCCAAAAGAATACATCACACCTTTTGCAAACAAAATAAAAAATAAAAAAAATGAAAGATAGTTCTGTCCAAATATTGACTTTCTTTACAACAACGGAATTTCGGCGACTAACATGATTATCACTGGCAACTTACATGGATACCTGGAAGATATGTATCTACTCAGAAGTTAATACATTGAAGCACACTGGGGAATGCCAAGCACTAGCTCCAAAGATGGAAGGACTAGATAGTTATTTAACTATTTCAATTTTCAGCTAAGGCGGTCCCTATAGTATCTTTCATGCCCTCACAACAGCCTACTGAGAGATTTGATGAGCAATTTTAGATTCTTCATTGTGTTCTCCTCTCCCGTGAAGCCCAATATATCTGAGCTTATATTCTGCAATGTGTAAATAGATTAACTCACATACACATTTACTATCACAGAATGCTGTATTATGTCTAAACAGTTAATAATAGTAATAAGGGAATCATAGAGATCAGAATCTCACTTCAATATTTTTAAGGGTGTATATGAGGGAATAGACAGATTTCTGTATTAGCTCAGTGTTTTCAGGTGTCACTATGGAAGAATGAACCTTTCTGCAAGACAAGAATAGAGATTAAACATATGAATATTTATGACTAATAATTGAGACTGTTCATTACAGCTAGCAGCATACCTATTTGTTGGCCCATTAGACATTGAGGAATGAAAATGCTCTTTCTATGCTAGAGAGAGTGTTTTAAAAAATAATTTACTTGTGTTGATAGACTATTACTATTCAAAAAACGTAAAGAGAAAGGAAGACATTATATGACTAATCTTAATACTACTGGGTTACTACTAGTCGCCGATAGTAAACAAAAAGGCCTTTTTTATGAAAAACAATTGGTTTTCTGATCTTATAATCATAGGAATTCACGATCATTTTTTTTCAGTAAAGGATTAAATAGATATTCCTACTATGATACCCCGCATGAAGTTATTAGTCGTTGCAAGGGGGCAACATCTCCTACAAGAATGAATATACAAATTTGGTTATCAAACTTCTGATCTTTCAAATTCATAATGCTGGTTCCAAATTTCACAAAAATGAGATTAAATTTGATAAGATGATTCTAGCAACAGCTTCAAGATATATAAGTGATAGTGTCCTTGGCCTATGTTAGAACAAGTTCAGTTCTCACATCTCAGCCATGACACACCTTAATGACATTCATACCAAGAAAAATTTATGCAGAATATTAATATTGTTGAAGTTCCTAATGTTGCAAAATGACAAATTTCGTATATATTTTAGACACCTCTCTTCCCGATCACCTATACCAATTTTTTTGTTTTTGATAGAGGAGCAAGAGTTGGCACTAAACATGATATAAGCAGAACAAATCAAAGTTACCTCAGATCTTCTGACATGTTGGTGAGACTCCTAGTCAAAGTATCAACCTCCTTCAACAAACCACTGTCACGTACCTCAGCAATCAAAGGCTGAAAGTCTTCAGACATGGCTTGAATCTGAGACATCACTACATCAAATGTAGAACAATGCATGAGGATTCACAATAGGTTATTATACTCACATAAAAAAAATTGCAATCAAGATGCTTTATAATATTTATCGAAAAAGCAAACTGATAGTTGTAGAAAACCATGGACTGTTTATTAGCACCATCAAAGATTGAATTTTCCATCACAGAAACACAGCGTAATATTATCAGTATCAGTGACTGAAAACTTATCGGTTTCTGAGAATAGATTTAAATGAGATGACTAAGTACTCATACAAGAGTGTTCACTGCTAAAAAGTCATAAAATTGTGACTTTTCAACAGTCATCAGAGTGATTTTTGCGAAGGTAATAACTCCCTTAGTAAATTAGCTAAAGTAAATTAGTTAAAAAATGATGAAAATGCTCAAATTATGCCAACAAAAATGTCCACAGTTTAGAGGGCCACCACATTTGATGTAAAACAAAACAAAAAACTCGATGCCATTCAATGTGATCGTTAGGTAAATGTAAATTTGAGGAATTAACACTTGATGGTAGAACACAGATTAGTGAAATCATAGAAAAATATCCAAAAGACAAAAAGTCAACTCAAACCACTATATAAAAAAAATATAAAGCTTAAAATGACTGTTTAATGAATATAGAAACAGAAGCATACCAATATTTGAACTTAGACTTCTCTCAAAGCTCAATTATTTTTTATCTTCTTGCTGAATATATTACAGAGACACCCTCTGACATTTTCCTTAAATTTCATGTCGAATTAATGACAGTCCCCTATCACTAATGACAGGAGAACGCTTGTCTTTGTTTTTGATCATTTGTAAAACGCAAAATAAAAGGGCATTCCACATTAAAATACTACAATTGTCCTGTTAGCAAGTGTTCCAAGTATTCCTTGATTTGAGAACGTTGTTCTGTTGTCATATAGTTATGTTCATTGACAAATTCCAAATAGACTCATTAGCAAGCAGAGTGAAGATAGGAACTTAGTCGATAAATATAGCGGCAACTCAAGGAACTTATATACCAATTTCACATCTCGTAGCTAATTCACATAAGAATGAAAAGGACACTAGTACTTTAAATTTAAATGAGTCACAAAAGTAGAGAGGAATAGCATATGACACCTGTGCAAGCAGCGGCTTTGCATCTTCAATAACAGCTGCCACTCGTTCAGCTATGGCGTATGTATTCCCCACTCCGATTGCCTCCATTTCACGTCCAATTCTGGTAAATATCCCAACCAATTCATCCAGGCTGACTCCTTGACTTCCCTTTATTTTTTGTCTATGACAAACAATTAAACCCTCTTTATCACAATCCTTATCGAGAGGACCAACTAAGGGTGTCGGGATAGGTTCCTTAGGCATGATATCAATCATAGTTTCCATGAGCAGACCAGATTGGTTCACTTCAATCAATGAGTTCCTTGGTATAACTATTTTTGCATCTTCAACCTACATTGCATATAATATTAGCTTGTAGATATAAGGTATGTATTATTAATAGGAGAAAGAAGAACATCGAACATGCAGAACATGTAGTTTTAGTTTTAGTTTTTTTTTTTTAAATGCAGATTTGATTGAGAACCATCACAATAACAACTGGTACCTAGTTTATAAATAGAGCAGAATTCAGGTGTAAGTAACCACAAACCTCAACTACAGCTTCGATGCTCCTCAGGGATGGATTTACACGTATCACATTGCCAACAGTAACTCCTCTAATCCTCACAGGTGTGCCAGTACAAATACCACAAGCTTGAGGAAACTCTAAGACGGCCAAATATTTTTGAAATTTGGATCTCAACTGAAACCCCCTAAGCCAAGCTATACTGAGGGCCAGAAGGACTGTTCCCGAGACAAGAAACAACCCAACTCCCCCTTCCCAAATACTCCTCCGACCAAAGCCAAAATCATGAAGTGGACGCAATGTTTCCCTCCATATATTCCGTGGGACGTCCAAAAGAATTGCTAGCGGATTAGTTTTAGTTTCAGAAGGCGCTGCTGGATGTTGGCTATCAGCTGATGAGGCCCTCACAACACATGATCTCTTAATCGGTTTCAGTGGAAGACACGGTGAACTGTTCCTGCAGCTCTGAGGGAATGTGTGGGGTGCAAGAGATGGGCAGGATGAAAACTGAATCATGGCCTTCCCCACCATTTCTGAACCAAGCCACTCAATCAATTTTCTCCAACTCAAACTTCTTGTAAACAGTCAAGGACACCAATGCCAAATCAACACCCTAAGTACTTAAAAGACAGCAAGAAGGCCAAGGCAAAAAGCTGGACCACATACAAATGAGATAATAGTTAACAGAAAAAATACTTAGAGTCAATAAAAACACACTTGTTTTCAAGGCCTAAACATAATAAATACAGCCATGCTAAAAATAACCTCGAAGAGGAGTTACAGTACATCAAAAGAATCAACAATCGTAATCTGTAAGGATGTGTTTGGTTTATGGAAAATTTGGTGGAAAGGAAAATTTAAAGGAAAACATATTCCCTATGGAAAGCATCTTATTTTCTCATGTTTGTTTGGTTAGGGGTGAAAAAATGGGAAAATGCTAAAACATTTTTTATTTTAAACGAATTTTTCTTCCTATTTTTCATCTAATTTTCCACCAAATTTTCCCTCAACCAAACACACCCTAAATGCAGCCAAAAAGATGACTCACAGAAATCATACTCAAATCAATCCCACCCATTCTTAAGTCCGATCTTAGTAAATATAAAAATAGTAACGCAGGAAAATCAGCTTGTGTAATTAACATCTAGGTTCGGAAAATGGAAACGAGAAATTCGGACGGGGCGAAATCGGAGAAAGGAGTGTTGAGTGTAGAAGAAACCTGTGTGACAAACAATAGAGGGAGCCGTATTCTTCGGAAGATGAGAAGTTGAGGACTGAGTACGTTTCATGAACTCAGAATTCAGAGAAGAGAATTGAGGGAGGTGGAACACAGGCCATCGCCATCATCTCATCGCCCTGCTCACCGTCGCCTCCTCGCCCAGCAAGCAACAAAAAAATCGAAATGCCAAAAGAAATTCAAACTCATCGAAGAAAACGAAGGCTCAGCCCAGGAGGCTGCACTCAGGCCCATTTACCTTTTTCATCTTCATCACTTAAATCTTAATCAAATCTTTTACTTCTTATTTAACCAAAATTTGATCAGTTTTATGTGTTATTAAATAATTTTAATACATATTTAATCAAAACATTTATGACAAAAATTAAATATTACTTATTTCATTTTATTAAGTTATGGAAAAATATCATTTTGCGCTAATAATTATCCACCCTTTTTACAATTACACAAAAAAATAAAAATAATCTATTAAATTTAGTCAGCAATGAATATTAATGTCTATTTATTCATTTGGACCACTTCACGCGCACTTACCGTGTATCTAAACGCAAAGCGCTACGAGGAGAGTTCGAACCAAAAATATTGAAGTTGATAGACAACCCCCAAGATATGTGGACCGAGCAATTATATTGGAAGGTAGCCGTAAATTTGAAAATCAACTAATGTTGTATACATTAGGGTTTTTTTTACAAATTGATCCTTTCGCAATATTTGTTTTTCCGACTGATCCTTCATTTAATAAGTTTTCTGAAATGCCCTAGTTGAAGCCAACCGCGGTTTGAAACCGTGTCTGGATTAAGTCCAGTTGTGTTTTCAAACCGTGTCTGGAGGATGACTAGATTAAGTATCCGCATTAGCGCACACGTGGTACAATCGAGGTCTCAAACTGTATCTAGTTTAAGTCAAAAAGTCGTTTTAAGGAGGGGTTGAACTTCAAATCCAACCGCGACTTGACTTAAGCCAGCCACGGTTTCAAATCGCGGCTCAACCACACACAACATGTAACACGACTCTTCCCTATTAAACGTTGCATTTAACGTACTAACACCCTGGTGATGGGGATTATGCTCGTGGACTGGCTGATCACCATCTTCTCCCTCACCACTCTTCCTAGCGTAGAGCATCGGTCGGTTAATCGAACCGAATTACTGTTCAGTTAACCGAATCGAATTAACCGAATTCTAAAAGTCTTGATCGATAACCGAACCGAATTATATGGTTAATCAATAATTTGATTAATTCGGTTATCAGTTAAACATCCAATTAATCGAAATTAACCGAATTAACCAAACAAAATAAATATATTTTATAAATCATTATATTTATAAGTAAAAAAATTAATTTTTATGTAATAAATTAATTTTTTGGTTAATTCGGTTAACTAAATTAACCGAACTCAAAAATTTCTCTTCCATTAACCGAACCAAATTAACCAAATTTTTTTGGGTTTTTAATCGAATTAACATATTCACCGAATTAACTGAATTGAATTAATTTGATTAAGCTACATCGGTTCGGTGAATCAATTTTCACCGAACAATGCTCTCCCTAACTCTTCCCTACACCCAGGTGATGAGGATTCTGCTCTTGGTGACCATGTACGGAGAATATTTCCAGAGCTTGGTGGTCCAGATTGTTGTCGTCCAGTGCACCATCTGGTACACTCTGTTGTTGATTCTGTTCAAGTACCGCGACGCCAAGATGCTCATCATGGAGCAGTTCACCGACACGGTGGGGTCGAGCGCATCCCTCAAGGTCGACTCCGAGATTGTTTCCCTTGACAGGAATGATAAGTTAGAAACTGATGTGTCCGTAGGAGATGACGGGAAGCTGCATGTGACGGTTAGGAAGTTAAATGCTTCGAGGTCGTCGCGAAGGTCTTCTACGCGAAGCTGCATGTGACTGTTTGTGGTTGAGCCGTGGTTTCAAAATTTAAGATCCAACCTCTCTTTCAAGCTGCGATTTGTCTTAAATCAGACATAGTATGAGATTCCGATTGTGCCACATGTGTGCGCTGACGCGGATACTTAATTTAGTCATTCTCCAGACACGATTTGAAATCGCGGCTGGACTTAATCCAGGGTTTCAAACCGCCGTTGCTTTAACTAGGCCATTTCAGAAAACTTATTAAAGAGAATATGAGTGTGGAAAAACAAATATTGCGAAATAATCAATTTGGAAAAACACCTACACATTATCAAGAAACTTATTCTCATCAATCAGAAAACAAGGTCCAACTCCCTTCGTAGAGATGGATACAGGCGAGTGTGTTTTTGTGCGAGGTACAGGCATGGCGACCGAGTGTTATCTGCTCGAAATGCATGTTTGACTATAATCTCATAAATCTCAATTTGGACTACCAGAATATTTTTTTTTTGCGGGTCTAAATGATTGCGTGGACTGTGGACACTGTAAATGGGGAGGCGTTACGTGACACTTTGAAAAGTCAAAGTGACACATGATATTTTATCATTGATTCATAAATTTTTTTTATTTTTCAACGTGCCACGTGACTGATCAAAATCTCACATGACGCCTCTCCGTGTCCATAGTTCAGGGTGGATTGTATCCACCCAAAAATTTCTCCCATTTGAGGCTCTAGCTGGTGGAGTTCATTCATAACACAAGAAAACTACGTTTTACAGAAATTAAGAATTAGATTTGAACTAAATAAAATATATGCATATCTTTTTGTCATTCTATATTAACAGTTAAAATATGAGCTTTTGTCTTTGTGTTTTAGTTAATGTACCAGAATATGAATTGTTTTATCAATGAACTTGCAGAAATAAAATTATTTGAATATATGCCACAAAACAGTACTTCAAATATCTAAAATAGTGACCCGAAGGGGTTCCTCAGACAATCCGAAAAGATATGTGTTTTAAGCTATTCGAAACATCACCTTAACTTGCCCGCTGTCATTTGACTTTATCCGAATTAAAAACACCAAATCTGATCAATAACTTGTCAGAAATTAACTGAAAATTGCCCGAAAACTCTCCTTCCAATTTCCGGCCAAAGATTTTCTGGCCGCAAAATATCTTTATTTTGGTAATGGAGATCATGGTCCTGTGAGGCTGGTACGGCCAGTTAGTCTTCATACTCATGCAAATTCTTCAAAGAAACTTTTTTCTAGAAAAAATACCTCTCTTTAGCCAGTGATATAGGAGGAGAGTGGGGGCAGGCCTTCCTCCCCTCACAAGTTACTACCCCCCATCACCTGGCCTTTTGGCCACCCATTCAGATCATAAAACCCCGATCTATTAGGGCTTCGCCGTCGGCGTCGTCACAACCATCAGTATGGATAGGCTCCGCCTTCTTCGCCGCTCAACAGCTCCAACCTCGGGAAGCCCGCCGCCGCCACCCATGGTGGCCTGTATGGGCATCGCCCGCTAGCCTCAACCTCCATCTTGTCTCTTGACCAGCAAGAGCTCGTTTCTTCTTCGCTTGCCCAGTCGTCTCTGTCCGCAGAGGCCTGAATCCCCATCCGTAGTTTGCCTCGATTGGATGCGCTCCCTGGCGCAGGCGTCCTCTTATTCGGTTCGGGCTAGACCCGGCTAGTCAGACAATCTTTGTTCGTAATCAACTTCCACTCACCTCGGTCCTAGAACACCCCCTATTCTGCCTCAAATCTCACTTTCTAAGCCTCAGATTAGTTCGCTCGTCCTCATTCAGACTAGCTCATAAGTCGCCAAACTCATCCTACAGCAAAGCGCAAATTGACCTCCCTATGCTGGTGGTTGTGGCTGTGTGCAAGTCCTGATGGCGATTTGGTTGGTGAATCTCAAAGCTTCACTCTGGTCGTTTGTTTATTTCCATGTAGGATGGTTGGTCTTGCGACCTCCGGCGATTCCTCCATCGTATCGGACTACCTGCAAAAGACAACTCAATCGGCAGGTGAAGTCCACGCTCCGGGCTCCTCGTTGTGATCCGTCTGTAACTGCACAGTCTGGGCTCTCTCCTCGGGTGTCGTGCGTGTGCTACACGTGCACCTTGAACCTCGTGTCATCTCGAGCGCCTCAGCATGCGCTCCAATTGCCCTCGTCCACCACTTCAACCCTAGCTACAAAGGCGTAGGCCTTTGAATCGAACTACCAACCGCAGCCCAACTGCTAAGTCCACCTCAGCAGCCAAGGTGCCAAGTCCACAGGCTCGTAGCTCCTTGAGTCCATTTCAAACCTCAGGTGTCCACTTTGTAGTTTTTTTGAGCCATCCTTAGGGCTCATGCCATCCATTTTAGGCTCTTCGAGACATTCTTAGGTCTAGCTTCATTCCTTGTAGGCTCTTTAAGTCATCCTTAGACCTCGTGCCACCCTTGTATGCATTTTACCAATAGGTCATTTGGACCTCTATCAATGAAATAAAGTTTAAAAAAAAACCAAACTTAGTCTTCATAGAAGATCTATTTGGTTTTTTCGTATTTTGAAACAATAGTTGTCAAATATTTTTGTTTCATAATAAAATATTTTTATTCATATATATGTTATGCTCATTAAGTTTTATAAGAAACATGGTTATTTATGTTATTTAATAAAAATAATTTTTTTAAATTTATTGATGTGGTCGGAAACAGACCTGAATACATAAATTTAAAATGATCTTAAAATGGCTCGAAAACTAATCAGATATGATTGTCGGTCGGAAAAGTGTCATAAAATGTTTGGAAAGTTTCAAATTGCTGGAATGTGGCTTCAAAGTAGTCTTAAGTCGGAAATCTTTCATAAACAACTTCTAGCCACATAATGACAGCAAGTTTCCTGCATAACTTTACAAAAAAATGAACTGATTGGAATTTGGCTGTAAATATTTATCAGCGATCTCATTCTGTCAATCGGTCACTGGCCAGAAAATTTGTCAGAAACAGCCAATGGATTTATTATTTAGACTGTTTCGGGCCAATTTTTTGGCAAAAAAATCACTTTTTTCATCATCAATCTAGACTAAATTTAGAAGGCATCAAATATCTCCCAAATCTCCAGAGTGCAACTAATTTTTTATTTTGAGATAGTGTTATCAAATATAAAAAATGATGTTGCAATTAGGGTTGTTTATCAGTTTGGTTCAAAACCGAACCAAAGTGAAACATAATTATTTATTTGGATTTCTATTTTCTAAAAAAAAACTGAATCGATTTGCATGGGTTTGGTTTTAGACCGAATTGATTTTTTATTCGCTAAATAGAAAAACTGATTAAAGTAATTTTTTAATAAAAGTCTTACTTAATAATAATTTAACTCATAGTAAATTTATGAAAAATAGAGAAGGTAAAATTTTTTATGTTTTATATAATTATTTACTAAAGAGTGTAATAACCATTTTGAACTTCAAAATATAAATTAAGTAATAGAAAATAATAAATAAATCCATAATATATCTATCATTATTTTAATATTTCGGTTTTTGGTTTGGTTTAATATTTTATTACCAAAATTGAAAAATAATTTTAGTATTTCGGTTCGGTTTGAAAACTGAATTCTTAATAATCAAACTCCTTTTGAACCAAATTGAATCGGTTCGGCTTGGTTTTTGGTTTGAACCGAACAATGAACAACTTCAGTTGCAATCGATGACAATATCGGATTATAAATCATAAATTTATCACATTAAATCAAAGAATTATCGCATCAAATACCATGAAGCTATTGTGTTAAATCATAATGAATGTCGTATTAGTACATAAAAGTGTTACATTATATTTGAAACATGTTGCAATATCGAGCATAAAGTGTCGCATGAAATATTATAAGAGTGTCATAATAAATAAGAAAAATCATCGCTTTATATATCATAAAAATGATCTATTACTTCAAAAAAAATCACATTATATATTGAAATGTTATGATAAAAATGTTGTCGCAGAGAAGTTTCCCATATGTTGTCTCAATAAATATGATGTAATAGAACTTAATGAGTTAGTGTTAAAAAGTGTCTCATCAAGCTTAGTGTAAGGAAAAACAGCATTAGGCGATAATTCTTATGCATCATGAAAATCTTAGTTTTATATTGAGCTATTTTAGTTTTCAGTATTTTATTATTTGCGCCTTGTTATAATTTATTCACGAATTCATTATTTTTATTTAGAATTGCAAATGAGCCGGTCAGCCGAATATCATCGGTACTCAAATTCTACTTAAACACGCAGCTAACAAACTTGAGCTCATATTGAACTTGTTAAGCCCGTTAAAGTTTTGTTCAAGTTCGGCTCGACTAACCTAACTTTAACTCGGCTCAAGTTGGCTCGACTACAAAATACCAAACAAAAAATTTATGCAAGCAACTAAAAAATGTATTCATAGCAAACAATTACGAGCTTTGTTCAAGCAAGTAATTTCTCCATTTTTTACAACGTACATCCAAAAAAGAAATGCATTGTAAAAAAACGATTAGTTGAGTTGCGAAAAATAATAATTTTTCTGATGTTGCAACCGTACTATTCTTCAGCCTAAATCTCTTACTTTATTTATTGAAAAAACCTCTTTTAACACTCTTCCTTTGGTTTGAGAAAAGTTAGAGGGAAAAGAAAATATGAGAGAAAATGAATTCTTTTTAAAATTCATCTTATTTTCTCCTTATTTAGTTTGGAGTGAAATTTTTTATAAAAAGTACTAAAACATTCTTTAAATTAAACAAAATTTTCTTCAAATTTTTCATCTAACTTTCTATTTAATTTTCCATCTCCAATTTTTCCTAACCAGACAACGAATTCCATTTCAGTTTTTCTCAAATTTTCATTTCCCTCCAAATTTTCCTAAATCAAACACAGCCTAACAATATTATCATACATCACCAATGCGCAGTTTCAAGATGTGTACATTTACGGCGCCCACTTGTCCCACACCGTCCAAATTTAAAATAAAAACAAGGTTGAAGTACTATAAAAAACACCCGAACTCTGTGGCACTTACAGTAACCATGAACTTGCATATGAGTTCACTCTTTGAATTCACAGTCTGGGCAATTATAAAAACTCTCTAGTCCTGGGGTTTTTTTATCGATGTGGTTAATGTCCAACTGAGGTAAGAGTATATTAAGCATTCAACAAGTCCATCAATGCATGTGCCTTTTGCATGAGCTAAATCTGGTCAAGTGTCATCTTATTCGACCTTAGCTGGTTTATCAAATGAGCTTGTAAGTATTGTCTGAAGTTTTTGATCAATTATTGTTTTGGTTTCTTTGCAAGCTGTTTATGAACTTATCGATTATTAGTGTAAATAAAAATTGATAAACCGATGAATTGAATGAAACGGAACATTCCGTTTGGAATATAAATGGTTCGGTAACGGTTTCAAATTTTGGAAAACCGATTACTAATGGTTTGGTTTTTAATTTTTTTCAAACCGAACCAATCCAAATCGAATAAAATTAGAATTTTATATGAAAATTCTTCTATTTAGTAGTTAAATTAGTCAATAAAGTTCATCAAAAAAAATTAACCGAACCTGGTTTGATTCGGTTTGATTTTTTAAACAAGTGATTCGATTCGGTTTCAAATTTCTCAAATCGATTACCAACGGTTTAATTTGATTTTTTTATTAAAAACTGAACTGAATTAAATCGTTACCCACCTACTTGCAACCTTATTTTTATTTGATAAAAAGCAATAAAAAATTCTCATATTTAAATGAATTTCGTCAAATTAAATGGTCGAACACTATCTGTCATTCCTAACTTACATATATTTCAAATACTGTTTTTCCAATCAATATGTAATTATAAAGTTCGCTTTTAAGTTCTTATTTGCATCCAAAATTATAAATCTTAATTGATTATAAGCTAGTCCAATTATAAGTTGATCCATCAATTCAATGAATGCTCAATCACTTGGACTCACTTTTTCATGAGTTGACATATAAATTCGCATAATTTTACAATTTCAAAAACTTAAAACTCTTTATGAAAAGGCGACATCCAGAAGAACGTGAGATTTCACTGCGTCGCAATTATCATAAATATTGATAGGTTGTAAATCTGGATAAAACCAAAGGTAAGTAGGCCGGATCATTAAGGCATTGTTTGATTTAGGAAAAATTTAATAGAAAAGAAAATTTGAAGGAAAATGATTTATTGTTTGGTTTAGAGAAAGTAAGAAATGAAAAATTAGTTGGAAAATTAGATGAAAATTTTAATAAAACAAAGAATGTTTTACTACTTTCCTATGAATTTTCCACACATAACTAAAAAGGAAAATAAAATGAATTCCATGAGAAATTCATTTTCCACCAAATTTTTCTTTCTCTCAAATTTCCCCTAAATCAAACATACTTTAAGTATTTTAATTAGAGCTGTTTGCTCTTTTATCAATCAATTTCTGTCTTCACGCAAGGTTTATTTTTAGGGGTTATGAGATATGAGGTGACACCTTATATAAGTTAGGTAAGGGATCAGACAAAACAGCATAGTTTTGCTTCCTTTTTCCATTTTAAGGTTTTATGATGTTTATAGCATAATTTTAAATACAATAAAATCTAAAAAATAAAAAAATCTGAACCATAAATCCTAAAATCCAAAACTCCTAAACCTTAAGGGTATGAAACCCTAAAAAATCCTAAACTCACAAAATCCTAAAATTTGAAAACTCTAAAATCTTATAATCCTAGCATGCTAGAACCCTAAAACCTCTAAAACGAAAAAAAAAACTAACAAAACTATGTAATTTGATCCAATCCCTTACCTAAGGGATATGAAATGTCATATCATATCTAATTTTCCCTCATTTTTAAGACAAGTGGCTTATAAATTTTTCTTCTATAGTCATGACTGACAATCCCCTCATTTTGCCTTTCAAAAACTTTAGCAAATTTTTCTCCAACATCAAATAGGCGGCGGATGTATGTATATTTTAGGGGGTTAAATGTCCCCCCACTAAAAAAAATTATTTAAATTTATATTATATTTTATGTTATAAAGTTGAAATAAGATCATGATAAGCCATCTAAACATCAAATGACCCTCTAAAATTTAAAAATAAACAACATATATTTACATATATTATTTGATTGTTGACCATTTAATATTTTTTCTGAATCCGTCCAAATGGAGGATGAATTTGTTTTTTAGTGGGATCAGGTAACTCCACTCAAGAAAAATTATTTATATTTGTGTTGTTTTATGTTATAAATTTCAAGATAAAGTCATAATAAACCATTTAAAAAACAATATGACCAACTGAAATATAATAAAATTATACATATATTATGTGATTAATAATATCTGTTCTGAAACCTTCACCATCATATTTAATTATATTTTGTGTGCATGTTTTTATCAAACTTTGTGCTCCACTACAAATCTGAAATACATTGAAGGAAGCCTTCTTCCTGGCTTGCAAACCCCTCCCAAGTCCCAGAGCCGTAACCATTAAATAAAACTGAAAACAGTTAGGCGTCAGCGCTTCATGCTCCGTGCTCACAATCCATAATGAGTCTCACGTGGCGCACTACCATCGCGACACGTATACTCGGGACCACTGAAGCCGCAATCCGCAACTTTCTATCAGAATCAAATAATAATAGTAATTAATAAATAAAAAATAAATACATAAAAACTGCTTGATTTGGGTAGTGGTCTAAAAATTTCCGATCTAGAGTAATTAATCGTTCCGTCTAGTGTTCAAGATTTAATTTTTAAATAAATATATATATATATTGATAATTAATTATAAAATTTATTATTAATATATATAACTTAAATTAACTATAATTTTTCAATTAATTTCCGACAAACAAACAGATTAATCCTAGGAGTTGTTCTCATCGTTTTTGGAAAATTGTTTTGGGGAGCTGACAGACTACGTCAACTGGCTCGCTTTGCTCCGGAAATGGGTTGATATCATAGCGTGCAGATTCCGAGTGGCTAACCGCCGCCACCAGATTTTTCTGCTTCACCGCAAACCTCTGTCGGAGTTTCCCGCAATTGATTCCCCTATTTTGGTGGCGTGTTTTTATGCTTGATTGACTGATCATCATTTTCAGCCGCACCTTTTATATTTTGGCTATTACACTCTTTTGTGATTTGAGTCAGGGCTTTGTACTGTTGGATTGACGCCTCGAATCGCTCATATCCGTGGTTTGATGGGGGGAGGGTCTTTGGGTGTGCTCATCCAGGAGTTGACTTGTTAAACTGGTTCAGACGCTGGAAATGGATTTGACTAGAGGTGCTGCTTTGGTCTTGTGATTCCCAGTGAGTTCTGTTGTTGATTTGTGGAGATGCTTGGTGTTTATTTCCCTTTTTCAGAAATCTGTTGATTTGGATGAGATATATGCTACACCCTGATTACAAATCTGACCTTTTGGTGTAGTCCTTTTATTTTGCGTGAAGCAACATTGGATATCTACTAAACCCTGATTTTTGCACCTTGCCTCTATGCAATGACTTGTTTTTCGTGAATAGGCAAGATATTAACGCCTGCTGTTATCATTAAGGCTATGTGAAGTGAGGTGTGAGAGATTGCGATTATTTTCATTGGAGCAATGCCTCACCATACATTGATGGCATTGAGACATCTCCTCAACATTGAAACAGTGTGTTTGTGCTACATAGCAGAGTTTGTTCTTTCACGTCCTTGATTTTTCCAACGCATCCTCCAATCCCCCTTCTTCTTTGCCGGCAGTTTTTTTTATAATTATCAGCAGATTGGTGTCTGATTACTAAAAATACAGTTGATAACTCTTGTAAATTGAAGGTTGATTTTGTTGAACATCTTCCGATTATATATGCTTGGCATTCATTTGGAATTTGGAGTTCACAGATCTGTTTGTTGTGAATTAAGTTCACCCTCGTTTCATGCTTTTGTCTCTGCTGACCTTCTGTGCTCTCTAAAGCATAGCAACTTGGATAACAATATGATTTTTGAGAATACTAATAGACTGATATCTGCCTGTTATTGTCCACATGTTTTACCAAATCACCAATGATGGGGCAGGGATAATCATCTTGCTGCAATACTCACACAAAGCATCGAGTTTGGTATAAGGATACTGTTATACCTTGTTGTCAAAAAAGCTTAGTCGAGTCCTCTACTTCATGGAACCGTCCAGATTTAAAGATAAAGGGGTGGAGTATTTTCCTTCACTGAGGCTTTCAAATGAGAATGTCAATGACGGGATACAGAGTGTGGTTATGGATGATGTCTTCAGTGGTATGTGCGAGATAACAAATTTTGATTCATATACTGGTTGGGGCAGCACTCCGGTGCCTGATCAAATTTATGCTCCTTACGAGTTTGTTTCATCACTTCACCCGACACCAGCAAGTTACCAGCCTTTTGATGCCTTAAACTTCTCTGAACAAAATATCATCTGTATCACTCCTACCAATGGTAGCGCTGGACCTTCAAGTGTTGTTGTTAGTCCGTTTGGTTCTGAAGATAAGCTTTTGTCCAACCAAACAGGTAATGGCCAGTTTCAGTGCAACCTAGCTTCTTCTGATGAAAATGACTATGGTATTGAACCAGCTCCCATCGCAACTCGAAGCAGCTGTCATTCAAGTAATGAAAGATACTTAATAGAGAAGCCATTAGGACAGTCACTTGATGAGAAGATGTTGAGGGTCCTGTCTTTATTCAAGGAGTCTTCAGGAGCTGGCATATTGGCACAGGTGTGGGTTCCAGTTAAGCATGGGGACCATTTCATTTTAACAACCTCTGACCAGCCTTATTTGCTTGATAACATGCTTGCTGGTTATCGTGAGGTATCAAGGGGTTATACATTTTCCACAAGAGAGGCACCAGGCTCCTTTCCAGGTCTTCCTGGCCGCGTTTTTATATCTAAAGTTCCAGAGTGGACTTCCAATGTGATCTACTACAATACGACTGAGTACTTGAGAGTAAAGCATGCTGTAGACCATGAAGTCCGTGGTTCGATTGCTTTTCCCGTGTTCAATCCTTCCGAAAATTCTTGTTGCGCAGTGCTTGAACTTGTCACAGTGAAAGAGAAACCCAACTTCGACTTGGAGATGAAAACTGTGTGTGAGGCACTTGAGGTGAGATCTTGTGTCCTACTTTTTTTCAACAACCAGTTCTTCCTACAATTTACTTGACATACCTCGTCGCGTAGGCTGCCATTATTTGAATTGACAATCTTGACATGTTTGTTGTTTTTTCAGACTGTAAGCTTGAAGACAACTGCGCCACCACGACTCCACTCCCAGGTAACATATGCAGCTGCCTTGGGTTTGTGCATATTATGTGTAGTCTTTCTTGTTAATGATATTTCTAGATTTTGCAGAGCCTCTCAAAGAATCAAAGGGATGCTTTGGCAGAGATTGCTGATGTGTTAAGAACAGTGTGCCATGCGCATAGATTACCATTGGCACTAACATGGATTCCATGCTCTTACACAGAGGGACTTAGAGAAGAATTTATAAGACTTCATGTCGAGGCTAATACGGAGAGGAGGGGCAAGCAAATTTTATGCATTGAGGAATCAGCTTGTTTTGCGAATGACAAGTCGATGGAAGGATTTGTTCAAGCATGTTGCGAAAACTATTTGGAAGGTAAACAAGGTGTTGCTGGGAAAGCGCTTCAATCGAATCAGCCCTTTTTCCTGCCTGATGTGAAGTGCTATGACATAAGTGAGTATCCACTTGTTCAGCATGCGAGAAAGTTTGGCCTCAGTGCTGCCGTTGCAATCAGATTAAGAAGCACCTTCACTGATGTTGATGATTACATCCTAGAGTTATTTCTACCAGTTACTATGACTGGAAGTTATGAACAGCAATTGTTGCTAAATAGTCTCTCAAGCACAATGCAGAAAGTTTGCAAGACATTAAGGACTGTTTCAGATGCAGAATTAGCTGAAACAGGGAACTCAAAACTGCTCCGTGATGGAATATGTCAGGAGTTTGAGCATACTGCAAATCCCGGTATGTCTTCTCAACTGTCGTCATCAACTAGTGACACTAGTTCATTTCACAAGCTCCCCACAGATACATCCAAGTCATGTATAGGCAAGAGAGAGTTCGAAGATTGCTGGCAGGAGGTAACAGACTGTTTTATATTTCATGTTAAAACTGTATAAACTGCCACTTAGCTTCTCTAGAATATCTCTGGGTGGACTATAGAGCTTTGATTGTGTAATCTTTATGGAGTTGTCTATTATTGATTTCTACAGTTGTATCAAAGATATGAAGGTACTTGTGTTTTGTGTTTCATGCTGTCAAAGTATTTCAGGAATACAGTTCTTCAATGTGAAGAATCTAGATGAGTTTTTTATAGTTCCATGATAAGCTTTGGTGCTAGATTCTTGATAACCTATTGATATGTGGCAACCAACCACTGCAGAGACATTTTTAGGAGTGTGTTGACCTCAGTGGTAGAGTGACAAAATGTTCTCGATTGGTAGAATGGGTTTGGATGGAGGGAGGGGGAAGGAATACAAGAACAAAAAAGGAGTAGGCTTGCTGTGGTAGCTTTCAAGATGGTGATAATGAGATTTGTTGAGGAGAAAAATCATTTGTGCAGATTTCTGATCCTAACAACCTGGTTAGTCCAAGGGTTAGGGATAGGAGTCGTTTGGAAATGATTTTCAATGTATATCCAAGATCATTCATGAAAGCCTATTGAATTTCTGAACTATCCTTTTAAAAACGTACTTTGTTTTGTAGACTTTATGATGAATTCATTTACTGGAAGTCTTTTCTGTTTCATTCAACTCCCAAACAGGGTGGAGGGTCTGTCTTTTTAGATATTTCTCTTACTGAGTTAGGCCAAACTATTTACCTTTCCCCTGTGCATATATGATAATGTGCAATCTGCAAACATGAGAACATAAGGAGTGTGATAGTAACAAAGCCGCCTGCAAAACAGTATTTAGTGCAATTCTAGATCTATATTTCCGTTAAATCAAAAGTCAAAACCTTTTTCATTTTAGATGCTTTTCTTGTCACTCCTGGACACATCAGTCTGGTGTTTCTGCAATATTCATGACTATGTAAACTATTTTGGTTTGTTGAATGTCTGTACTTCATGGAGACGTATCCAAATTCCCGATTTGTTCTAAAGGAGAGTGAACATGTTTAAAGAGCATGCTGCTGCTGCCATGTTGAAATTCCATCATTCTGTTGACCTCAAAGTGGATGCTTTCAATTTGTCAATTGAGTTTGAAATAGCATAAAAATGCTTTTAAACCATGGCCCATATCTTCAGTATTACTCAACCGAAGAAAACATTATGCGATTTGCTTAAACAGGATTTAGATTTTTGTGCGACTGTAATAATTGAAACCCCCAAAACCGCAGTATCTGAAAACTCTTAAGATTTTCCAGGTCTATTGAAAAATTAAATGTGCAGCATATTTTACCTTCTGCATTTTAGTTTTGGTTTCCATGTGCAATTTTAAGCTGTATTTGTGTATTTATGAAAACCAAAAATGTATCCAGATATATATATTGAGTTATTGTCTCCTTGTAGGATGTCAACGCACAAGGGAGGCACTTTGAGAAAAAAAGGAGTACAGTAGAAAAGAGTGTGAGCTTGAGTGTTCTTCAGCAATACTTTTCTGGAAGCCTGAAGGATGCTGCTAAAAGCATTGGTGGTAAGATAGTTCAGAACATAAAACTAGCATGTTTAACTATATATGCCTAATTCATTTGATTGGAGCTGTGATACTGGACGGGGCTTTTGTTTGAAAGAGGACTGATGATCTGATGTTGTTCCAAAATGTTTTTGTCTGGAGTTTGGACACAAAGTTGGTTAAGTATTTACATTCTGGTCTGGCATCATAAACTATCATTCAGGTTTTTTATGTCAAAATTTAGAGTACTCTTGGTAATTTTTTCATGCTGTCAGTAACTTATCAATATGTTCTTTACAAGACAGTTTTTATTTTTTAAAATTTTCAGTTTGCCCTACCACTCTTAAGAGGATCTGCAGACAACATGGAATCTCAAGATGGCCTTCACGCAAGATAAACAAGGTTAACCGGTCCTTAAGAAAGTTACAGACTGTCTTAGACTCTGTTCAGGGTGTGGAAGGAGGTCTTAAATTTGACCCAACAACTGGAGGCCTTGTCCCAGCCAGATCACTTGTACAAGATCTTGATAAAGGTCAAATCCTTCACCATGGTCTGGCATGCAACTTCGCTGCTCAGGAGATGGTTTCCACAGCGCCGAGTATTGAGCTTTTGGCAATTAAATTGGAAGAGAACGACTGTGGAATGGGTGGAAGTCATCTCAGGGCAGTGCAAAATATATCTTTTAAGAACACAGGCCAAGGCGCCTTACACAAGTCCTCGTTTCCTTCTGAGTCTTTTAGTGATGATGCAAAAAGCAGTGGAATGGATGTCATGGCAAATTGTTCATTGAGTAAACAAGTTCCGAGAGTAGAAAGTTTAGAAAGCCACTTTCTTTCTCAAAATTCAAGCTCTATGATAGATGAGGGGAACAACGAGCATAATCAGCCTGCTTCGTCGAGCATGACAGATTCATCAAATGGCTCACTGCTGAATGGAAGTTCATCAACCTCTCAAAGCCACGAGGACACTTATATAAGAAAAAAGGTTAGTCGAGGTAACACTGGATCAAAAATCACAGTCAAAGCTACCTTTAAGGAGGACACTATACGTTTCAAGTTCGACCCGTTTGCTGGATGTTTTCAGCTGTATGAAGAAGTTGCTACAAGGTTCAAATTGCAAGTGGGAACTTTCAAGTTGAAGTACCTTGATGATGAGGATGAGTTAGTTGTGTTAGAAAGTGAATTGGATTGGCAAGAATGCCTTGAAGTGATAGAGTCAGTTAGCTCCCCCAGTGTGAAGTTTACAGTTCTCGAGATTCCCTGTGGGATGGGTAGCTCTGGCAGTAGCAACTGCTTTCTGATGAGAGGCACTTAGCAGTCGTGAGATCTACCATCAAATCGAAAGGTGGCGTGTGATGCTCAGAACACGGTTTTGTATGGGCTAGCAGCAATAAGCTCTTGAGGCACGTCAAGATGTGAACTTCCGGCTGCTCTCAACCAAATTGTATCATATTGTGATGGAAAGATAGGTACTCTGGGAGTGATGAAGCTCTGTACCATGTTACAGGTTCTAGCTAAAGTCTCTTTGCCGAAGAAATGTTGTCTGTTATCCTTCTTAAAGTATGTTCCTTCAATGTCTGGAGGTTCACTCTTTTTTTCTTTTTTTTCCTGAGGAAGATATATGTGGTATCAGTTATTGAAATGCCTGCATGTTCTTTCTTTTTAGTATTAGTTTGATGATGTACCTTCTCTCTTATAGATCCAAAGGATGTATATTTACAGCTTACTGTTAAAGTAATGCTGAAACCAGCACCTAGAAAAGGTTCCATTAAGCTTGACTAAGGCCACTAGCTTGCACATCAGATCTTTGACATACTTTATTTGGAATTCTTCAATGTGTCACCTAGAATATTCAGGGAGACTGTTTTCAGTATTGACTATAATTTTTCTTCCAAATAGTAGTTTAAACGAAGAAAATATGGAGAGCAGAATGGTCGGAATGGAATTTTATTCCATATCCCAACTACTGAAATGGTTTGTTCATCCATCTTGCTGTAAATAGCCGTTGTTAAGACCCTTTCTGGATTACCCGATGCAATAAAAGGATATGTTGAGCCATAATAATATATGAATGCAACACTTGCCACCTATCAACCTGAACTGGAAATGGCTTCTTGATGGGTCTCTTCAGCAAAATTTATCTCTGCCTCATCACTTAAGCTCGGAGGCTTGGGAGTAAGTCCAAGCATCTTGAACATGAGTTGATCAGTGTCAAAGTCATTATTGGGAGTTGTTAGAAGCTTGTCGCCGGTAAAGATAGAGTTTGCACCGGCTAGAAAGCACAAAGCCTGCTCAGCCATGGAGAACTTGACTCTGCCAGCGGACAATCTCACCATTGCTTTTGGCATCACAATACGGGCAGTCCCAATCATCCGAATCATCTCCCATATTTCTACTGGCTGCATAAGTTTAGTGCAAATTATAGATAGTGGATATATTCAGATGCTTAACTATTCAGCCTTAATGACATGAATAAAAACTTGAATAACATTGCAGAAAATATATTTTCTACAATCTAGTAGTGAAGCAAAAGAGTCTATCCAAAAATAATCTAGGACCTCTAGACATGAAATTAAAGTTGCTTCGAAAACTACGCCCAGGAACAATATTCAGGTATTTGGGGCGGTGTTCCCAATAAGTGGCGGATTCAGAATTTTTAGTTTGGGGATATGAAAAAAAATTGTAGGTCAAAATAAGGTACAATACCAGCAATGAAGGCTTTCTAATACGTTCTTCATTTTATTTTTTAAAAAATATTTCACCTTCTTGGGTTGGGAGTTCAGATTGGGTGGTTGGATTTTGGAATGGAAAACCAGAACTGGGGGTACAAAAGCTAATGATTTGAAGCTGAATTTGGGGTACAACAGGTACCAAAATAATATTTTTATTAAAATTTGGGATTTTTATATCTAATTAATTTATTTTTCAGCTTTTTTGGGTGGACAGCTGCCCCTCTGTCCACCCACCTCTGTTCCCAAGTGGGAGGCATTAAGGTTATTGTAGATACTCAATATTTATTGCCAGTGAAGAAGAAGGAATTTTCTTCACGAAATAGACTGTCACTACACATTAACTGAAGGGCTTATATTAACCAAAGTAGACTGAGCCTAAAATGTAAACTGTTACGGTGAGTACCTTTTGATCTTGAAGTGGAGTGCCTTTCACCGCAACAAGTGCATTGATGGGGACACTCTCGGGGTGTGTAGGAAGAGTTGCCAATGTGTGTAATAAGCCCACTCTATCCTCCTCAGCCTCTCCAAGCCCTATTATTCCACCTGCAATTCGGGAATAAGAAAACGACATTAAAAACCATTTCTTCTGAATGGTTTTAAGTCTCTGGAATTTAAATCATATAACATCACTTTACGTTCCGTTTCTTTGTAGTATTCTAGCAACCTTTTCTTTTCTCAGATCAGTCATGAAAATGTTCCGACGTTTCTATAGTTTAAAGCAATAGCTGACAGCAAACACGACCTGGAACTACGTGAGTAAAATATAATCCTACCTGAACAGACATTGATCCCAGCATCACGAACAAATTGAAGGGTTTCCAAGCGTTCATCATAGCTTCTTGTGGTGATAATGTTCGGATAGTACTCTCTTGAAGTATCAAGATTATGATTATAAGCAGTAAGGCCAGCTTTCTTCAGTTCTAGAGCTTGCTGTTTTTCTATCATGCCCAACGTACAACAAACCTCCATCCCCATACCCCTGATCCAATGGCATGCTAGATATGTTAACCATCGTTTCCGGAAGTAACAAAAATATAATGCATATCTGTATATTCTATAATACACAATCTGCTGGTGACAGAAGATAATGCGAGTTCCACAGATGGATACACCATTGATAATGTGTCCCAATGACAGACCAGTGTTCCAGCATCGTACAGTACAGATTATATGAAAGCTGGTAATATAAAACATTTCAGTTAGCACTGTGATTTGTTACCTTATTTCCTTGACGTAGTCGAGGATTTGATTGAAATTGGTCTTTCGTCCGACAGTCTCCCTCCAAGCAGCACCCATGCAAAACCTTGTACTCCCAGCCTCTTTTGCCTGCAGGGCTCACTCCCAGTGAATAAGAAAATGAGATTAATGAGAGTTGAGACAGATGAAGAGCTTTCCTTCAGCCCTTGATGTTGTTGAAGACTGCATAACTTAATTCAAATACTGAGAGTGGGTGACTCATTTTTGTGACATTGAGATTTGGAAATGGTTGTTGTGGGGGGGATAAAATGATAAATGTTTTCCAGAATGGGTTTGAGTGGATTGAAGAAAGGAAGACCTTTTGGGCAGCCTGAATCACAGCATCTTTGGTCATGAGCTTTTGGGGCTTGACTCCAGTGTTGTACCTGGAGGACTGGGGGCAGTAGGAGCAGTCCTCACTGCATCCGCCGGTTTTGATGGAGAGAAGGGTGCACTGCTGGACCTCCCTGAAGTTGTGAGCGTGTCTGTGCACCTGAGCCTGGTGATTTCAATTTTCAGAAAAAAAAATGATTTGTAAATAAATAATAAAATTGGAAAGAAAGAAAGAAAGAGGAGGAGGAGGGACGGACTCCATGGAAAAGGAGATCGAGGATGGGAGAATGGTAGACGGAGTTGATCTGCTCACGAGTCCAATTGTTTCTGGGTCCATCCCGAATAGTACGATCTGCTTCCGCAGCAGCAGCCGAGGAACCAGCGGTGGTACAGTAAGCAGCGGCGGCGGCGGCAGATAGAATCGAAGACGGCCGGGAACGCGGCCTCGCATTGCTCTTCAACATCATCATCACCACCATTACCATTTTCGTTGCTCTCTCTCTCACTGTTCGTCTCTTTTCTTTAATTTATTAAATCAACGCAAACAAATAACACCTGACTCGCCTGCTACAACTCTCAGCTCGAGTGTTTTTCTTTACACACTCACACTCGCACTCGCACTCGCACTCGCTCACATTTCTTTTTCGTTAATTCCTAAACAATTACTAAACAGGCATAATTACGAGCACTTCAATTACTAAACAATTTAGTACGCATGTATCATTAGTACAATATATTAAGGAATCTAATGACATCCACATAAAAAATAAACATGTTTGTGTCATGACAACTCAATTTTGTCATAAATTTTTTTTTTTCACAAATCTTTCATTCACATTGAAACAAACATTTCAAACTTATATGTGTGGACCCGCATGTTATATTATACTTGTTTCTATTTTTTTATATTATATTAATTATAAATTGTATGATTGTTGATAATTACTCATTCATATTATATTTCTTGACATTTATATAGTAAAAAAAGTTGCATAATTAAAATTTTCGTCAAGCTACAATAATAATGTATTAAATTTAACATTAAATCTAGTAAATTTCGAGCTTAAAATAAATGAAAAATTAAATAATAGATAAAATATGAGAAATAAAACTTAATTCAAATCAAGGTCGTCAAATTGTTAAAATAGATTGAACAATTATTTTTTATTAAATTTTTTTGTGTACTTTATAATTTTAATTTAAGATTTAATTAAAAATTTTATAATCACACTACAATTTGAAATAACATATTATTGTAATATTACAAAATTTAACATGGATAACAATATTTGATTACATACCATATACAATGTTTTTAATTTTAAAGCGGTGTATATGATAGTATCCTTTATACGACGCTTTTAAGTTAAAAATGTCGTATATGATATATACTTTATATAATACTTTTAAGTTAAAAGCAGTAACTTTATAGTTTGCAGCCAACCAAAACACGATAATTTTAGTTTAAAATAGAATTGGTTTTGAGAGAAAATATGGTAGTCTTAAGGCTATTAATATTACTCATTTTTTTTAACATATGTTAAATGGTGATTGACGGTTGTAATTTAAAACTTCATAGTTTTTATTTATTTGTATTCGACTTTGCTACTCTAAACTAAAATCATATATTAATTATATGGTTGTGAGATTGTTTAATATATAAGCATCCCTTCCATAGAAATGAATATTAAATCATCTTTGAAATAAAAGTGTGATAAATATTAATCTAATATATATGTGAGAATAAAATAAATAATCCATTAAATATTACATTTGTTATAAAGGAATCATTAATCAAAATTGAATGAATAAAATTTATGTCTTGAGATTGTTAATAATTATCTTATTTAAATTAAATATACGACACTAAATTAAAGATCCATTCTCACACTCTCATTTTTAATATTCTTTTCCATGGACAACAACAGAAGCTTACGCACTAATGATTTTAATGCAAAATTCTTTAAGTGTATCTGGTATGTTATTGGTATGTACATTTGCAAAGCTATCAAAGCTTTATTCCTCAATGAAAAAATGCCTCAGAGTTTAACTCAACATTATTAGCTCTTATTTTTAATTTGGTAGCCCTCTCTGCTACTAATGATTTGAGATCGATTTCCTTATGTTCTACTATCTACAAGGTAATCACCAAACTTCTCGCTATTAGGATGCACTCTTATGTGAAGAAGTTAGAGAGTTAAGAGCAGACAACTTTTTATTGAGGGTCAGAGCATTATTCATAATATTCTTCTAGCACAATATCTAACCTCAGGTTATTCTCAAAAGAATATCTCTCTTAGATGCTGCCTCAAGATTGTAATTCATAAAGCTTTTGATTTTATTATTTGGGACTTTCTTCTTCGAAAGTTGAAGTATTATGGATTTTCTCTAAATTTTTCTGAAATGGATGGCCAGTTGTATTATAGGTACAAGCTTTTTTTAAAAAAAAATTATCAATATAAATTACAACTCACACATCCAACCATCAGGATTCGAACGCTAGAAGTCAGGATTGTCAGAAATCACCCTTTCTCTATTATCTTCAAGGGTAGCATCCAGGGTTATTTTTTAGGACAAGCTGGAATCAAGGAGGGCTACTCTTTATCTCTTCTTCTTTTCTGCCTTGTGATGGAGCTCCCTAAAAAATGCTCAGAATCGTTTTTTCCATTATGGCATTCAAAGCTCACCCAAGGTGGCTAGACTGAATTTGTATTTTTTATTTAAATTGATGACCTCTTTATCCTTTGTCTCGGTGATTCTCTATCTCTGGGTCTAGTGAAGAAAGCTCTGGATGCTTTCGGTGTTGTTTCGGGTCTCATGGTTAATTGCTCTAAGTCCAAGGCTTTTTTTAGTAGGTTCTCACCAACGATCGAAGGACATTTATCAGATTTAATTTGCTTCTCTCAAAAACAGCTGCCAGTCAAGTATTTGGGAGTTCCCCTAGATTTCAAGTCCATCAGAGCCTCGAACGGCACTATTATTTTGGAGTTTTTTAATTCTTGAATTAAATTGTGAGAGAATAAACATTTATCTTCAGTTCTCAATTCTCTTCAAGTCTATTGGTATAGAATTTATAGACTGCCCAAGGATAACCTTAGAGATATTGAATGTATTTGTGCAAAGTTCTTATGGCAAGCTGAGTTCAAATCTCTAATTAGATGGACACAATTGTCTCCCAGCTTCTTGTGGTGGTCTCGGGTCAAGGCAGCATCTCACATTAATTCTCCTATTTTCTCTCTCACAAACTTGAGACCTCCGTCTCAAGTCTCATTCTTTATGAATTAAGTGACTGCATTCATATATCATCAAATATGAATGTTGGTGGACTGTTTCCTATAAAATATCATATCCATGGACGGTGAAACACATGCTTAAATATAGAGACTTAGCCCAAGATTGTTGCTGAGTGACTAATAATGCTCTTACATGAAAGATTTCAAGAATCCCTTTCTCATTGAAATCAGTTTACTCTCATCTCACTATGGGTCATCCAAAGTTTCATTAGTTTTACATTGTATGGGATAAATTCTCACATCCTAAACATAGTTTCACATTCTGACTAGCTTCCAAGGTAGAGTTTCTCGGAATGCTATGCTGTTGAGGCTTGATCTTCTAGATAGTGATTTATGCCCACTTTGTGATATGCACCCAAAATTTTTAGATCACTTGTCTTTTCAATGTCAGCATACTCAAAGACTCATCATATTAGCTTTTAGGTAATGCCTCTCTCAGCCTTCTAGCTCATTCTCATCATAAAGAAGTGATGTGGTGGCAACGAAAGACATGGTGAGGTGAAGTTAATGGTATCTTCCAACATTTAAACGATTCAGATAAAATAAATAAGGAATTATTCATACTTAGTAAATAATTATTTGGATAAAAAAACACAGTTCGGTTCATTGAACACTTAATGTATTGAGAGATCACCTCTTAATAGCTCTCAATAAGAGCAATAAAACAGCACCTAAGAAATATCCAGAGATATAGTTCCTAAAGAACCTGTATATGGTTGGTTTGTTTTAACTAAGCTCATCTTATCAATGTGTCATTCCACTTTTATAATGATATACATGCTCGGGCAGGTTATAACTCATTTGCCATCTTCATTGTCACCATTGCCATTGTATTGTGTAGAATTCCCATTCCAGAAGGGGTTTCTAGTGTCAAGTCTTCCATCATCGTCATCATGCTTTAGAGTATGAATGTTGCTTCCAAAGCGTGTGTTACTTGGTTGTTTGTTCTTTCTGTTGCTGTTACTCGATTCAGGTTTGTTCTGGCTTTGTGAATACTGGGAGTAAGGGTTACCAGCTCCTCCACGGCCATCTTGAAGTCCACGATTTGAACCTAATGACACAAAAATAACAGTGACATATCACTATCAGCGTCATGATATATTGCTGTTCAGAGATGAGAGCTGGATATCCCAAAATTTTCCATCTGTAGGGGTTGATTGGAATCAATGCTAAATGATAAACACGATCAAAATTAACTTTGTTAATATAGCGCAAATAATTTATATCAGTGAAGAAGTAAAATTACCATATTGCCACATGCTACCTTCAGAACCCGTTTCCGAACCAGAAGAGTTTGGTCTTCCACTGATATATGATAAGGGGTTGAAATAAGACAGAACCCTTCTTATGTAACTAAAATATCCTTCTTCACTAGCATTTGAAGATGCATTAGCTGTGACAGTTATTTGCCCACGAGCAAAGTTAACTACTCCGGCGTCTCTAGAAGCTTGTTGATGCGGAACTACTATCAATGCTTGTCTATTGGACAGTCCTAACTCTGATAAGGATTGGCTCAAGTCTGTGGGAAGTGTTAATATGCCAAGTTACATTCGAAATATAGAAATTTCATAACAGATTAAGTATAGCTGTCATGCAACCTTAAATTTAGAGCTTGGAGTTAGTGCAGTGGATGAATGTCAGACCATTATGATACTTAGACCCTATGAATGTCAATATGTGCAAACCATATAACTCAGATTTTTCACCTTTAGTGAGTGCCTCTAAACACATCTTATTCCCCAAATAACAAAACCTACCCAATATATTACAGATGTTGTCTGTAGCCACCGTCCGTCTTCAGGGATTTTTTGGGAACAGTGAAGCAGAACACAAGGTTATGGTTTACCAAAATACTTGCACACATAATGTACACGTGTTGCATGCTCCTTAAATGTAACAATAATAAAAAAAATTAAGTCAATCCATCAAACATAGTCGGGTAGGTTCCTAACAAATAATCTGTCTTTAGAATTAAGGGTTCTCAGTTCTCATGTTGCGCTCAGTTTCTTCAGATAAATCGCTGTGCTAATGCTAGGTGGTAGGTGCATGCCTCAATATGCAGTTACCTAACTGGGTATGAGGAATAGTAGCATCAAAACAATACCTTGGTCAGAGAACACTCTACGAGGATAAGGAATGGCAAGATCATATGAGCTGGTACTGCTTTCTTGGTTTTCGCTGACATATGCTTTCACTGCTTTCAGTGTGCTGGTCATATGAAATTTCTGTTGAAGACTTGTTCCATTTGGCAACCTGATATTCAAATTGACATCATCTGAATCAGGCACAGCAACCTTCCTGTTCCCTTCTGTTTTAGCATCCTCAGTCCGGTTGTCTTCACAAATTTCACGAGAAACAATACTTGAAATTGCTTCACATGCCACTGAACTTTGATCGTGATTTTTATTCTTCTCATCTTTCGTGGACAGCAGTTTCTCTTCCACACTGACAGGTGTTTCATGATCTCCAGTGGTGCGTGCTTCTTCAACCATTTCCAATGCCGACGACAAAGGCGTACCTGCTCTGTCATCTTGCCGAGTTGTATTAACTGAGTCAGTAGATTTCTCCACCTCAGATTCGTTGCCCAGGTCCTGTCAATGGAATAGTCTTGCTGTGATGACCAAATCTTACCCGTGAAAATGAACTGAAAACATTCTATACTGAGAGTTGCATATTAATCCCTAACCTTGTCTAGCACCAAAGGATCCGATGTCGCCATAGAGTCAGGCTTGGCTGTATCCACATCCTCTTGGTGGCCATCAATAGACGTTCCAGATGAGGATGGCTCTGATTTCTTTGAAGCAAGTGCTGCAGTAAGGATAGATGCAGTAGTTTCCTGCATATAAACTCACGAGTTAGATTTCTTGCATCATTCACGAAAGCTTAAAAGGGTGCAAGCCTAGAAAATCATGTGGGCATCATGTAATCAACCAGTATCCACATAATCAATAATGATCCATAAGGTGTAAATGAAAATAGTCTGTCTCTCTTACAAAGTGTTTTGTTCGAGCGTAGAACAAAATATTATCAGGTAGCAATATTACTGGGTATCTGACTTGTGAGGTAACATAACTTCATTTGGTAAATGAATTCTGAAATCTGTATAGGTGTCTCACTCTTTCGTTTTATTTTTTTTCTATATAAAAGGGATACCCATGGTATAGTGGATACACAGGTATCTCATACCCCCAAGCATGGTGGGTATGACACTACCTGTTATCTCACTCAAAATCGTAATATCATAACTCGAACCAACTAAATATTACTTCACTTATTTCTATAGACGATACAGCTAAATGATGATTATTCTTTGATAATCTTCAAGGAACTCTAATACCAACTATCTAAAACTAATTGTATCAGTGATAATACATACAGAACCAGGTAAACGAGAGGCAATATTGTAACCAAAATGCTGTTTCCTGTAGAACCTGAATCCCATCTAATTTCAAATAGATTGACTATGCGGCATGGATTGTGCTACCAATGTCAGGTAACATAGGGAGTACAGTGAAGCGCCGATTGTTTTGTACCCAAAAACAGTTTACAGGCCTTTTGCTGTGCTTTACCAAAGCATAGACAAATGGTGGAACAACTGGGGGATTAGCAACATGAAGTTTAAGGTGTCAGTAATCTGCTTTGTTGTTTGTAATATATATTTTATAATTTTCACTTCATAAGGGTTTCTGAGTTCAGACTGATCTAATGTTGGTAAGGATTTTTGAAGTTGACAAGGCTACTACATTACACAAGAATAAATGAATATCCTAAATGTCCTCCATCTGTTCTATAATACTAAAAGTCAAGGAAAGTTAGAATAAATTATTAGGTTATGCATTTAATTACACAAAATCTCTAACTATTAGTAAGTCATTCAATGGATATCATTAAGTTAGCACACGTAAGTTAGAAAATCAAGTTCTTCATACATCTTTTTATTCAAAACAACAGTTGGTGTAGAAAAAAGGCTATTATGGAACCTTCATGATCTGAATTTGTCATGCCGATATTAAGAAAGAAAGCAAATGACACTATATATTGGAATAAGAAAGTATCATTATTCTCAACAAAATATGGGATCATCGTGAACTTCATCTAAATCTATAACAATAATCAGCTCCAGATGAATAGCTATCTAAGTTGTTTTTTTTTTTGGTGTGCCATAGTAAAACATTAGATATTTTGTCCTTCAATAACGCTCTTCAAATTTTACTCATCTAATCTTCCAAGTTACAGACATCCCACTGAGTATCAAGATAGCACTTTAGTACTGATTCCAGGTCACATTGCTTTCTTAGTTTGACACAATCCCCTAACCATTGGCAGTTTGACATCTAAAGCATAGCTTAACAGATAAAAAACAGAGGGTAACAAAGAATAATCAATAATTAGTAAATAGATACAGTTGATTCCATATGAAAAGCAAAGGCTCTTCAAATACCTGAAGATGAAGGCTCAACCATGCCTTATCAATTGTAGACTGTAAAATTTCAGCAGAAACAAAACCCTCTGTAGACAAATAAGATGATATAAGTCGACTTAATATAGCAACTAAAATAGTACACAAAGGCAGTGTCCCGAGGCATGTATAACATACCATTTTGCCAAATTAGCACACCATTGTATCCAACCACCGTTATGCAAGGCACAGATGTTTGGGGATCTGTAAAACATTGATGAAAGGATACTTCATGGTTTATGCTATTGCACGTGTTTATTTTTGAGCAGCGAAAAGTGGAGTTTGGTTACTGACTTGTAGCTTTAGGGACCCTCTTATTGCTTATATCTACTTATAGGACTCACTTCTATTTATAGATCCTTTATCTCTTACTTACAAAGGAGCAGGCCATCAGAGTATCAGAGGAGCAATAAAAATTAGCCGACCAAAGGCAGAATACAGCTACATATAGCATGACTTAAGATAATGCGGATGCAAAATGTAAAATTGAGGTGGCAGTTTGCAACTAGTTCCAGTTAATTAGAGAAATTATTGTCACAACCTAAAATAATTTGTTCATAGAGAAATTATACACGTCATTTTTAACAGCCCATTGAAAGTACGTGGTAAGTGTTCAAAGTTCAAGAGGAATGAAACATTAAAGGATACAAATAGTCGAAAACTGAACTGCTTCTGTGCTTCCTTGTGGGATGTGCAACAGAATGCAATACTTCATAACTGATTCCACAACCTAAATCAGTAGACAGTAAAAGCCAGTTATGGAGCATCCAAAAATGTTCGACTGTTGTACATAGCATTAAAGCACATTGTGTTAAAGACACTTACTTTATTATCAATCCATGTCGCATTTTCCATACGATCAGATATCTCATCTACACCTGAATAGTGAAAAAATAATTGAAATTAAAAAAAAAACTCATCGTATTTCTGATTCATAAAACTTTGTTCCAGCATCACTGCTCCATCATTGACTTTTCCGTTTCCTCCTATTCTAAAGATGTGTTCCCTTTCTCTTTAGAAATTTTACTCAGGTCAAAAAGAAATTAATCTTTTGGTATTTAAAATCAGAACATGGTACACTGATAATCAAGGGAGGCTTCACATTAACAATCACTGTTTGATAAAATACAGGTCTAACTGTCTTTTAGGAGTTTCAACCAGATTCCATCTTGAATTACAAAATTCAAGAAAACTCATAACAAATACTGAGATTAAACTTTATTACAGGAAAATCTTCACTTTTAATCATATCATTGACTATAGAGACACTCATATAAGGCATTCAATATTTCTCAATTTTGGATCTCAATTGAGATTAATACTGTTCCACTTTGGTCATAATGTTATCCTTTGGTCTTGAGGTCTTAAAAAATAATTGGTCAAATCATCATCCCTATGTCATGAAAAACTCTTAAGGTTTCTGCTTATAAACACATTTAAAGTTTCAAATGGCAGATGTGCACGGGCTAATGAAATGCTAGCAACAAAGAATATGCAATGGAAAAGAAGGAAGGATAGAGAATGGCAACATCATTTTATTGGTTTTAGTCTACAGATGCCAAATGATGGAAGAGAATAACAGATACCACATATGTTCGGATTTTTTTTTATAGTACATATGTTTGGAACTTGAAGTAGCAGCCTTGAAATCTGTTCGAGATACGACTTGATTTGCAAGATTGATTAAAGTATCTTTATAATAACAAACATATTATTACACTAAAAAGACTTTTGTTTCAATTAAGTAAAAACTAAAGTAATAATCACCTAATATAGTACGGCCAGCTTCTCTCATCAACATTGGTTGACAAACGTGAGATAAATAGCTAGCAGAGTCCAATCACGATAGTGCTACTTGCAATGATAAACGCCCAAAACTATATATGGAGCATTTACCTGATATGTAAACTACAAACAATTTCTTTTGCCTTTTGGATTCCATAATTGCTTCAGGGATAGAACCTTTGAAAGTGAGAGAGTTGATAGATTGTTCCATCTGCATCAAATACAATGAACACGTGTCATTCATGATCAGAAAAACCATCAGCTATTTGTTTCAGAACATCAACAGTATTATATGAAGTTCAAGTTTATCCAGAATGAGGTTCATTCACTCCGCTTTCACTTTCACGTAAAAAAAACGTAAACTTACATACGTTCACGAAGTTACACATTACACAGTGTAGTCAGTCAAATTAGGATTTTAATTTCCAGAAAAAACTAGATGCACTGGGGCTATAAATCGAACTGACAAAAGCGGGAATTGACCTAAAATAGCTCAACATCCAATTTAACATAAAGGTATCAAATCATCATACCTTACAAACCGACAAGTAAAACCTAAAACTAATAAATGTTCAGAGGATGATGCATGATAACACAATACAACTATCTGATTGTACTGTCAATCCATCCCACAGCAACATAAACCACAATTCGCCAGACGTTTCGATGGAAACACCGACTAGATAGAAGCTCTGATTAAAACACGGAAAAAATAATCAACCGGCCGTTTGGCATACCCCGGCAGCGTCAGCAGGATCGCGTCGTGATTCTATCGCGCAGACGGTGATCTCCCAACACAACTAAAACCGGTGGAAGGCGTATTATTGCTTTGGTAGGGTTTTCCCAATCTACCCCTCTTCCACTGTTCGTTTATATTCGGATCCAAATCTCATTATCTTACCTAGTTAACAAGTTTACACTTTACAGACGGCTTCTCTTTATTTATATTATTTAGTTTTGTTTTTTCAAAATAAAAAATGGAATTGATTTACACGACAATTTTGTATTGAATTAATTTATTTTAGTTCGTTCCTCTACGATCCAGAATTTAAAATCAATTAAGTAATTTTTTTCCATATTACTCCTAGTTAATAATGATTTGAACTCATAATAAATTTATTAAAAATTTAAAAGCATAATTATTTTTGTTTTTTGTTATGTAGTTGTTTATGGAATAGTGTAATAATTAAAATTGACTTTCAAATATTAATTAAGTAAAAGAAAAAAATTTCATATTAGTTTTATTATTATTTTAATAATTTAGCTTTCGGTTCGATTGAAATGTATATTACCAAAACCGATAACTGAACCGTAATAATTTTGATATTTCAATTCTGTTTGACAACCGATTCATTAACCATCAAAATTGAATTATTTTGAACCGAATTGACAAGAATTTGAGATCAACTAAGTAACAAATTAGCGACCAACTATATTTGTTCTTCTTGCGCCAATAAGGGTTGTTCATTGGCAACCAACAATGATGACCGTTAAACAAGGATGCTTTGCCCTCATCTATGAGGTTGAATGCCCAGGTCTTATCCATATACATGGGCACGCTAGTCTATTAGCAGTGGGCAATCTGTTAGCATCTCACAAAAAGAAAAATCATTAATGGTCGACATCAAAGTGATACTAAGGGTGAAGTTTTCATGCTGGTCTGCGTCGTATGTTTAAAACCAGAGTCACAAAATACGCCAAGCTCATCAATCAATGGTTGAAGAAATGCATCTATCATGCTTTTATGATTATTTGGTTCAAGAATGCCAGTGTAAAAAAACATAACTTCGTGTTTCATACACATTCATGAAGGAAGATTATAAATTGTTAGTTTCATTGGCCAACAACAACATGAAGTGACACTTTTTCCAAATGGAGTGAAACCATTAGGACATAGTCCCGTTCTCGCTATAGTCCCTTTCTTACTTTCATGTTTCATTGGCAAATTTCAAATACTTTTGGTCCATCTCTTTTCATGGCTCCCCATCGGAAGGGTAAATCATGATGTCTTTGTTCTCTTGTTCACCATCATCTCTTGTTATGCAGGTGTTCGGTTGTCGTTTGATCCATACACCGCCCTTATTACCTCAAAATCAATGGGAGATAGAACATTTGATTTTCTTGAACCAACTTGTTGTCCGACTGTTTGTATCTAAGCCCACCACAAGCTTTGCATGCTTTTACATGAGGATCTTCAAGATAAAACACCATGGATGTATACTCACAACAATTGATACATTTGTGTCCCAATTCTAGATTAACCAATATCTTTTTTGTCTCATACTAGCTCCAAAAAAATTTGATAGCCTCGGAAAGCATCGTCTGTGCCATTTCATTTATTATGTTGTAATAGTTCTCCTATAAATTGCATTAATTCTTTATTATCTAGGAATCTAAACATATTCTAAATTTAGTGGCTTCATCTAAACATCAAGATTACAATAATTTGTTAGAGAATGGTAACAAATTGTAATATCAGTGTGCCTCTAGATTAGGTTATTGATCCTCATGCATTTCAAACTCAGGTCATACAAAGCGAGATTTGGATATTGGATGTTATTCGACCAACATGCGTTTTTTTGTAAGGAACTAAAATTTTTATTACAAGGAAGGACAGCGCAAAGTGCTTACAAAAGGACCTAATCGGGCCTAGGCTAGGCATCATACACGACAAGATCTCTAGCCAGCGGATAGCCTACCCAAACTCGGATGAGGCGCCAAGGACCCCACTGGCCGGGGCCTCAAGCGCTTACCTACTATCAATGTGGTTGATAATGAGACTCCTCTCTTATTCGAGGAGGAGGAGCATCACCTCATTCGGGAGCTCCTTATGCTGATTCTAAGAGATCTTTTGGTCACATGACATTGTCAAGATATTGCGTGTCACCACATTGCCACCTTCTTTAATGCTCAGGAACTTTAAATTTCATGACGACTTCATAAGGGGGGTAGCACTCAAGTGCCAAGCTAGATTAGACCCCGCTCTGGGGTCCAATTTTATCTCCATTGCCCTGACCATTATTGCGTATCTATATCGCTAAATATTTAAAAAACACTAAAGCTAACTCACGATATAATGAAATATGGATCTTGGTTTACTATACTTGAAGAGGCTCTTTTTGAAGTATAATAAGATGATTAGTTAAATATTAACAAATTATTGAAGATTATTTGCATTGTCCTTTTGTAGATTTTATTAGTTAACTTCATCTGGTTTTATTGTGATCCATTCCTAAGAAGGATAAAATAAGAGTAACCAAAATTTGGATTAAAACTTGAGAATTATTCTCGAGTAAGAGCAAAAAAATTATTTTTGACTCCTCCATCTTAACGTTGCTCCTGCTTTTGAAATGCTCACCACAAAGAGAAATATGCTTACAAGAAACATAATGATGACTTGATTTTATCTCATGTAAGTATATATGAGATCATACTCATGAAATGAGTTTGAGAATATGAATGCTAGTGAGATGACCAAATTTTTAAAAATTTTGTTTTAGGAGCATACTCAAATAGAGCTTAAGTCCTTCAAAAAGAGTGAGTTTAATCACGAGTCATATTGTTAAGTGGAGAAATTGTGTCAGTATCAAACCAAAATATTGGAAGAAAATATTATTCGATCCATATATGATTTATCCTAACTAGCACCTGATTTTGATTGGTTAAACTCAAGGGTTTAACACATGAGTTTGACCCATGGATAGAACCCAGTTACTTGTTGGCTTTGGCTCACGGGCCAAAGTCCAACCACTTTGTTGTCACAATAAATAAATGATATGAATCCATCCGACACATGCCAATTTTTACAATGTTTTTTATTTGATTGATAAACACAATACACATGGTGAGATTATGGTTTTCTTTTTCTGAGCTAGTACTTCAAAACGCCCAAATACATGTGCGTGGATACCAATAAAGGTGCGACACCTGACGTGCTTTTCAAAGACAATCCGACTGTGTGAGTTCCGCCATAAAACAATTCTTTGTTTGAATTGTATTACTTTGATTTATATGCGTAGGTCTAGGTTTGGACATAAGTCTGTTACCAGATAGTTCAAATGGAGACCATTAATATGCGTAGATTTTCAATTCAGACCAAGATAATGTGACAGTGCCTGGAGGCTCGAGTTGAAATCATTAACAATTGATGAAAGGTAATGTGGAATCAGATCTCTATTTGATAATTTATATTACAATAAAAACTATAAAAAAATATTTTATGACGTTCCAATTCCGAACTTGTGTCAAGGCACATTCAGGATTAGTTTTTTACGCAATCTCCAACAAATGCTTCAACAAACACACATTTATTCAAGTGTAACAACGACATATTGTTGGATCATAACTCTTCCACTGTTTTCAGTTGCTATCATAACCCACAAAGACACATATAAGATTCCCTTTTTTTAAAATTTAGCACATACATGAACACGTGGCGCGCACATCTGAACGTTCTAAAGTGGTTGATTACTTGCTTGGAGTGTTGTAGCATCTAGAAGGTGGAAGTGAATCTTAACTTCGGTTGAGATAGACGTTTGATAACCTGGGCCACTGTCTTCATGCATTCCACCTAAACATGTTCTTACACATTCTTAGCATGCAACAAGCTTCTTCACATCTTAACAATGTGTATATTCTTACGTTCCGCCACACCATTCTGTTGTTGAGTACCTGAACACTTGTTGTCTATACATAGACACTTGATCTTCCTCCCAATTTTATTCTCCACCTTTTATTGGAAATCCTTGAACTTATGTAGTGCCTCAACCATCTCTTTCATTATTCAGACTCACACATACCTCGACTAGTCATTTATAAATGTGATCATGAGGTTTAACTAGCCAAGTGAGGGTTGAACAGCCTTACTAAACACATATGAATGCGCCAACTTCAGAGGCTCTTTAACCTTATGGTTAGACCATAGTATAGTAGTTGATATTTCTTTTAACTGACATCCTGTGCATATTGTCTACATGAACTTCAACTTAAGGTAGCCCTTAAAGAATTGATTTCTGCATCATCGCCCTTAGTTTATGATGACCCATGTGATCAAGTCGTGCATGACATATATCTGTAATCTCATTTTTATGGGTTTTTTCTGCATATGATACCTCGGCTGACAACACATAAATGGTCTCCACCTATATAGTTAGCAGATGCGGTAAGTTTACAAATTGAATAAAGATGTTACTTCATCCCATGCACATAAAAGACTCTTTTTATAATTTCTATAAATTCTAGTGTGAACATCGTCTCTCCAATATGGGTGATTAAAATTCTTAAATTCTGTTGTTGTGATCACCTGTCAATGTTGCTAGTACATAGACGCCGCTCTCAACTTATTCTTTCCTTTAGTCATGTGGTTGGAGCACTCTGAGTCAAGAATCCGATTGTGCTTGTAGTCTATCTTATTTCGCCGAGCTGTGATGTAAGCTACCTCATCCTTCTCAATGTAAGTGCTTCGTGGTAACTAATGATCACCATAGTTTTCTCCTTTGGACATATCATTATGAGTTATGCTTCTCATTCTTCTTCATTGTTATCGTTATGGCGATCATGCACCACCACATTTTCATCAATATGTTTTTTAGGCATTCTATACTCACAAAACATGCAACCTTTCCGACCTCAGTTGAAGCACCGACCATTGTGGTGCTTAGCTTTGATGAGGTCCTTATTGTTGTTGTTGCTTTATTGTTGAGCTCCTCCTCCTTGGTAAATTTTTGTTGTTAACCTCCATCATAATATTTTCTCGCATTTTCTATCCCACACAATCTTCCACCTCTTTTGTTGGCACTTTTATTATTATTGCATATATTGTCACCTTTGTTGTTGGTGTAAAGGGCCTCCTCCATCTCTTTAGTGAAACTCCAGCTATCTTTTTTATCAAGGCTTTCTTGATTAGATACTAAATTATCAAAATTAACTAGCAAGGATTTTTTTTTGCAAACTTCCTTACTAGGTGATAAAAGTGTTATACCCAGACTCTTGATTTTCAGACAATAGTTATTAATGAACATTGTTCCTTGTGATGTGTTTATGAACTCATTTTAAAGAAATTGAAGGCGTGGGACATTCTTGCTTAAGAAGAGTGTAGCAAGAACGTCTCATGCCTCTTTTCCATCTTCAATATGAGTGGACATACATTTTTCTGTGATGGTTAAGATATATAGGGCCTTATTTGCCTTCGTCTCCCACTTCTTTAATTCCTTGACCTAATTTTTAAAAAGTGATTTGTTTCACTATCATCTAAAGTATTCTACAAATATTAACGCTTGAGATATGACTTCATGCATATTCTATAATCTCTTTAGTTATAATCGTTTGGCATCTCTATCATCCTAATGGAAACACCAATATCCATAGCTGCATTATAGAAGAAAATAACGTATCTTACTTGTTGATGGAGTTTGACTAATAATCTTGCTTGTTACCTTATTTAGAGATGCTCTCAGACTCCGTCACTGGCTTTCTAATTGCCTGGCTACCATACCAAATTGTTGGGGAAAAAATTGAAAACGAAGACAAATACTAGGTGAAAGTATTAAAAGAAACTCACATTTTTCCCAAATTGCTCACTCTTATTTTCTAATTGATTAAAAATGAGTACACATAATTTATTCTATTTGCAAAGAAAATGGATGATTGAGATAAATTTTATTCCATTTGTTATAAATGATGACTCTAGAAAAATCCTAACATATGTCATAGCATATACTTTATTTAAAAGTCTCCGTAGTTCTAGAGAACTTCAAATCTCTCTTGAGCTATACTATTTGAATTTAATTTTAATTATTAATAAAAAATCTCATTAATAATTTGAAATATGTCGACGAATGACAAGTTAAGATTATATTTGAGACAGTAAAAAAATTTTCACGCCTATTTTTCACTCTTGGATCAAATCTCATTTTTCAACAAATTCAACCGAAGCGTCCATAAATTATTGCTATGTGTGCACTCAGTTCACCTTTTCATTTGAAGAACACTTCTTGTTACTAAATATTTCATATATTTCAATTTAACACCTATATTACACTTTTTTTTTTCAAACTAACATCTTTTGTGTTTTTTGTTTTTTTAGCCCTCATTTTTGTTTTACTTTCCCATTATGTCTACTTTTCAAAAACTATAACTTTAACCATGATTTCTTTTAAAAAAATCACGATTCAAATTTTGTTTTGACAAATTGTTGTTCATACAAATAAATTTCAACAACTATCTTGCAAAAGTAAACTAAGATTCTAAACTAAAGTGTCGCGGTTCATAACTATGATTTTTTTGAAAAAATGCATTTAGAACTGTAATTTTAAAAAATTGTATCAGAATGAAAATTAAATAAAAAATGAGAATATAAGGAAAAGAGAAAAAAATGAAAAGAGACTACTTTGAAGATAAATCTATTGTAATGCACATATACAAGATATTCCACCCTGCCAACCGGAACTCTGGGCTTCTAAGACACCGGAATAGACAAACCAAAATTGAAAACAAAGTTGGTGATGGATTGCTTTCTTTTATCTAATCAACCACTATTCACCTAAACATAGTAACAAAACAACATAGTTTGATTTTAAGAGCTCATTGTTCCTGAGTAAAATAATCACGCGACTAATGACGAAACAATTTCCAGCATTTAAACAAAATTTGTCCACTTTGACGTGATTTAACAACGACACTAGTGATAGGACCAAAAGAAATTACATTATAACATTATATATAAAGAAAAAATTACTCACTAATAATTGGGTCCGGATTAAAAATATATTGCAACTGCATCTACCATTAACATCTAGATGCCCCCCATGGATTGTGACTAATGATGTAGAAAAGCTTCACATCGATAAGCGTAAGGCCCTTTGGATAGAAACTATAGTTCCCATCATAATCTGTTTATGCTGGAAGTTGAATGAACAAGCCAATTCAAGAAGACATTTGCAAAAACAGAAAAAAAAAAAAATTGACTTGCAAGCATGAAGAAAAAACAAAATTTTATTGGGATGAGTAATCTTGAACACACGTTCAGTCAGCATACTGATACCTAAAAAAAAATTTGCTTCTTAGCATGACAGTTTAGGATGGCAGCAATCTACAAACCAAATATTATTATGTTTCTAGTCGTTGTTGATGACCATACTGTAGAAAAAAAAAGCTGACAAATTCTAATCAAATCATGCAAAGTAAAAACGACGTAGTTTTGATTTTCAACGGTCAATCATCATCAGTCATACAAATTCTAATCAAATCATGCAAAGTAAAGACGAGTAGTTTTGATTTTCAACGGTCAATCATCATCAGTCATGTGTCTCTTGCAAACTGAATGATTTTATTAGAACTAAAACAACTTTTATCCCTAAAACTACCCTGTATTACACCAAAACCTCCTTGTTTGGCTTGGCAATAAACCTGCTTAGCATTATCAGATTAAAATCCAAAGTTGACCTCGTAACCGATGAGGAGGGAGCATTTAGTTTATGTATGTTGTAATTGGGTTTTCAGTAATACACAGCATTAACAGTACACCAGGAGGACATTATGATCCTAAAAAGTTGAGTAGGCTGACATATTCAATGAAACTATTTCTAGAGCGAGAGATTGAGTTCAAGAAATTTGTGGGTCCGGAATCAGAATTTTGGTTTTGTTAACTGATTATTTTAGAAGGGCAATAACTAGAATTAGAAGAAAGGGGAGGTTTTTGAGAAATATTTTATTAATGTAAATACATGTAAGATCATTGATTTTCAAAAAACAAAAAAAATGTACAGGTGAATATTTGGTTTATGAACTATTTGTTACTCTAGGATCTAGGCTAACAAGCTATAGATAAACAAGTTTACATTCAAAATCAATTAATAATGAGTGGAAGTAGTCAGTTATGCGGATGTAAAGAACACCTTAACACTTAAGAGGTCCACAGTACATGACACTGGGACTCGTGCCGCCAAACCAACTGCTTAGCGAGGTTTAGGGATGGAGTGAGAATCCACTCGGATACCATATGAAATAGTTGGTCTGCATCAAATATCAGTTAGTAATGACAAAGAGAGTTCAATTATTATTACAAATTTGATTTATGAGCTCAATAGACAATGCATGACTCAATATCTGCTCAGCGAGAACTATGAAAATCTTAACTGCTAGTGTCATTGATCACTGACTTCTAACAATCCCTATAAGTGATCAAAATTGGCAAATACCATCTAACCTATTCAACTGAGTACCGTGGACACTAGCTGATCAGCTGCTTCCATCCTATAGTAATTTTCTGTCCCATATTTGTATGTTTGTCCCTTACTGTCTTCCCTCTGACAAGTTGTCAATCTAGTACATTCAACACTGCATCAAATTTAAACTCTTCTCCCGGTTCAAATACAGCTTCAGACTCTTCAATGCTTTGTTCAACTATCAAATCTTTGCTCACTTTCAGACTTTCCTGAAAATTTGATAAAAACTTTGGTTCAATTATGACTAAGGTCCAACAAAATATCAAATGAGTAGAATATTATGACATGCCATCAACTGCATTCTCGTCACCACATTTACAACCATACATGAATCTGTAATTTCAGTGTCAAAACTCGAAACTATTACATCTCATTCCGTTGATGATGCAAAAACTATAGTACTGATAAGTTAAATATATCTAATCCCACAAACAGTCACTTTTTAGCATTTACCAAGAGGTTAAGTCAAAGATAAAACAGACAGAAGGCAAACTGCAAGATTAGGAAAGAGTGGCAATGGTCAATGGATGCGCTAGAATAACTCCTTATTTCTCATTGTCCTTCAGTAGTTTCACTACGGGGTTGTGTGCAGATATTGACTCATCTTTATTAAGTTTCCAAATATTTAAACGGCAACAGTTTGAATGGATCAGGCAGCAATCATAAACCTATCCCACCATTACAAGAAGGCTTAAACTATAATATGCAGTAGCACACCTTGTCTACAAAGTCAGCTATGGCATAGTTGATTATTTTACCAATGGCTTCCCGGTAAATTCTTGATTGTCCAAGTACTTCCAGCAATATGAACTTGGGTATCTGAAAGAAGACATACGAATTACTTGGGAAGCCTACTTAAAAAAGAAAATTAATTATGAAATCTTGCTGAAACGGAAAATATATGCATTCTCTAAAAGATAAATGTTTCTCTTCAAAAGTTTATTGAATTACTGAGTAGCAATAATGCAACGATATCCATTGCTGTTGTAAACATTAAATTGGCTCATATATGGTTTATTTCATAATTACTACAGCTCTTCAAATCCATAAAATTGTCACACAAAGTAATCATCAACGCTTAAAATCCAATATAGCCATCTTGGTCGACAAATGCACTATCCCGTTGTGTCATTCTATCAAATATAATGCAACCAACATTGCTCTTTGATAAAACCTATCACATTTGATTTTTATAATTCAACCAGACTATGACAGTATAATGAAAGGCAAGTGTTAGTGAGTTATAAATCCATGTACTGTGCAGTGCATATTTAGTTGTGCTACAAGCCTCCATACCTGATCATCAAAAAAATACTTCCCCCTTACTTTTTATACCATACTATCCAAAGTTCTTTATTCGCAAAAGTTCTGAGCATATATCAATGTTTGTACGAGCAGGACTTGTTCTCATTTATGAAACTTATAGTAAAGATGGATAAACAGAACAACTGGAGTCCATTATGATAGATATCAACTTACATTAGGTGTTGTTCCTGGTAGTCCCAAGCAAATTGCCAGAAGCAATGAACAAAGAACATTAGAAATGAACAAAGAGCATTAGAAATGTTCCACAAAACATGATAATTTGAGATGAATCAAAATGAAATAATAAGTTGCGGAAAAAAACTGAGAAGTACTATAAGGGATCCAGAACTATCATCGCTTCCCACTTGCAGTCTGACCTACCAGAATTGTCCAAAGAAGTGCAAAAAAAACTTTTCAAAACTAATTTAGAATGTCATTTAAGATCAATTGGATTTGATTCATTAAACATAATTGATATTATTAAATTAGTTGAGAATTACGGTTAGTTGTCCCTTTGATTGATTACCGAATGACATAATTTTCAAGCACATGTCTTGTTCTTATAGTAATATCAGTTTAAAAGCGTAACTGTAAATTTTATTTTACAAAATTAGTTCAAGATTTTTTCTTGCACCTCTCCAACAACCCAGGTAGTTCGGACTATAATTGAGAAAGTTGTGATAGCTTAATGCCCTTTTTAGGTTTTTTCACAAAAAAACCAATGAGTATTGGCACAATTAAAGGGTGATTTATTGGGCATTTTATGAATTCTATTTGGAGTTTGCGTGTATAATACTAACCTTTATGAATTCTATTTGGTGTTTTTGTGCACAATACTACTCTTTGTAGCAAAGTGAAGACACTGACTCATTGACTTTTTTCACTTAAAATTTTGTCCTCTCTGACAAAGCATGAAGGGATAACATATATAATTCAAAGAACCTACCCCCTTTCACTCTTCGAAAGCCAGGAATTGGCTGGGAATCAGCAACTATTTTCGAGAAGACATCATCAAATATTGATTGAGTTTTGGCACCAGAGACAACAACACTGATCTGAACATTAACATCAGTCAACGAGAAAACAAAGTGTTAAACCCATGAATCAAACAATGTAGGATGTCATCAAATTTGTCCTTGTCAAAACTTCATCAGTTCACTTAAGCTTGCTGGCCTCACAAATTCAAACAATGCAAGATGGCACATACCTTAAGCTCCTTGGACCCACTCTCACGAGTTGTAGCAACTGTTATGTGATCGAAAGCAGAGTTGCCAGTAGTCACGACATCTACTCAATATGAAGATCATGTGCTATGAGAGATAAACAAGATTCAAGAAGTATATAATAACGATACGAGCGTTGTTACCGACCAGATGACGCCGCAGATGCAGAAGCGCAACATTTAGCGTACATTCGTGGTAATGCTAAACTTTTCCTGAAATTATGCTAACTATTCTGTATCATTATGGATGCATCTACAAAACATGTATACTACATAGTACATACACACAAAGCAAACCAGTTATTATGCTAACTATCTATCTGACATTTTTACTAATCTAATTAACAAACTGAAAAAATAAATAGGACAAATTTGTTCCACCTGGTGCTGAATTCAAGTTGCTTATAACACAGCTTTAGGCTGGAGGGGGATTTGGTATGGCTGGAGTGACTTGAAGCGCAAAGCACAAGCTTGTTTTGGGGGACGCAGAGCTGCAAAAGGTGAAAGTGAGAAGAATCCCAGGTTAGTATTGCTACTGAAGTGGGACATCAAACTTGGTAACTTGTAGTAATACAGAAGAAATGCTGTACCAAGTTATTGAGGCGAAGCATGTTTGTTTAATGATGGAAAACAGAAGCGGAGTTGGTGATGACGGTGGGTGCTAGCGTGGTGAAAGTTAACCTGAATTAGGGGGTGAGGGAGTGAAGGGTTTTCTAGGTTTCGACAAATGACAAGTGAAGTTTCCATCAAAATCTTATCCACAAAACCAAAGCTAAGAGAGAGAGACTTGTTGGGTTTATGCAGATGGGTTTGGCGACGAAAGGAAAGGAGCAGACACGTGACTATTGGTGTGGTTTTACGAAGTCTTATAAAACGAGGAGAGGATAACGTAGGAGGAGGAGGCAGTGAGGGAGTATGGCCGTGTCCATGTCGACCACGATTCTTCCTCGTCAACTTCCTAAACCAAGCCCTCTCGTTTCCGTCCCTGTACCACCCGCATTCTTCTCGCCTGCAGTCTGCAGAACATCTTACTTTGTTTTTCTCCTGGTAATTGTGATGTAGTAGCTGTTTTCGATTGCAGATTTCTGCTAGTGCAGCCCGCACTCATGCTCTGTTCATCTCTAATACATCCACCCAGAGATTCAAGAGCCAGTCGCTTGTCACTCCCAGGTGTCCTATAAACTCAGCCACCATTTTCCATTTTTATTTTCCAAAACCAAAATGAAAGCTGCTAGTCTCTGTCCATTCGTAATCATCTTGTTCTGATATGATGTAGTTTATTGGTTCCCAATTCTTTTGAAGATTCTTGATAGGTGGCATGTGTTCCTCTTCGTTTGTTTGTAGATTCGTCCACACTCGTGCTCCTGATGAGCAACACCGGATATCTTATCATGAACGGCTGGTGTTATGTGCTGCTGCTGCTGCTGCAGGTGAGCTAAATGGAAGTCTGTATGTTGAAGTTCATTATGGATCTTTCCTCATTGGAGGCCTCTTTGCCGACTCTTTTTGTTGGTTTAGGTCTTGAGGCATCTGTCGGAACTGATGCACAAGAAAGTGATATTAAGGCGAAAAATGCTAAAATTAGTGTGGAGTCTCGGGATGAGGACAGGATCCAAGTAAGAAGTTATCTTAAATCTGTAGGCATTTGGTTATTGTTTTCACAATCATCCCTTACAGTGTGCTCTCAAGTGTGAATATATTGGGTGAACAGACTTGCTAGCAACCGATTTCACGTCTAATGTCTTTCTGAACCATTTCGATTGTCTTCTAAGTTTTTAGTTTGTTTTTTATTGCAGCTAAGAGTGGATGTAACAGGCGAGGACACGGACAAAGTATTTAATCTAGTTTTGAGAAATTTAGCTAGTACAGCCCCACCAATTCCTGGGTTTCGCAGACAGAAAGGAGGTCAGTCATCATATATTGGAAACTGGCTTACATTCATATTTTTTCCCCATCATTTTGTTTTATTTGTCCTGAAGTTAAGGAAATTGATTCTGATATTATAGTGTACAAACTTTTCCTAATTAAGTTCATAGTGCTTTTGGGAGGATTAGTCATATCACAACAACCTGACAATGAAAATCCGTACTGAGAAGTTAATACTGCGTCACAAAAGGCACCAAGTGGCTTTATTCACTGTAGTTAACTCGTATAGGCCCGTGCAAGTCCCCGTTCCTCAAAAATCAAAATGTAAGCCGCTCAGTAATCCATAAGCTTGACAATAATGCATATGCATGAATATTACCCCAATTTCCCTCTGAAGAAAAAGCCCAACAACTGGGGTACTGATTTCTTTTAAGTGTCATGAAAAACGATAATGGATAATTATTTGCAAATGTATATGTTTGTAAGTTCTTGTGAAAACATAAACTATGGATTTCCAAGCTCAATATTTCATACAAAGTAGTGACATTGCATAATGCTATATAGGCTAGGAGACATTGAAAAACTGCGAAGCATATTCGTATTGCGCCATTCTCCAAAAACATTAATGAGGATTTCCTTAAGCACCCGACTGATAATAGAGGGTAATAAAACTATGCTCCCTAATGTCCCCATGTGACTGCCTTTCCGATCTAACTCTAAGTGTTAAATCTAAGATTCAATCAATTAAATTGTTGTAAATGAGGATACAATGAGTAATTCTTAAGACGCAGTGTATCACTAGTGTGGTTTCTGATTACAGTGGTGGTCTGCTACCATATTTAAAGCAAATTTCCGAACTATAGCGGTTTTTGTCACTGACATTCTAATTTTGTGCATGTTCGCTGGGGTCACTTTCTAAAGGGAAAACAACAAAGGTATGTACCTCACATTATTGCTGTTATGTATGGATAATATGAATCCACTTATAATCTTCGATATGTCACCAAATCATGGTTTCATGTACCTTTTTGTTAATGTTAGACTTGTCTCAGGTGCATAATGTTCCATTTCCATTTTCCGATTCATTATAATTGTTTTGATACACTGCCTGTAGCTTCCGTTAAGACTTCTATTTACCTGATAAATTGTCATAATAATGCTTACCCTAAGTACTAAAACTAATTATTCAGATAAACCAATAAAAACATTATAGTTTGGATATACCCTGAAGATACTGCTCTAGTTTTCCTTCTACAGTTGTAATAATGCATTTGTTTATCTGACCTCATCTCAGTTTCCATGCCTGGCATCTTTACACGTCTTTGCTTGTGTCTACTTTAATTCTTAGTGATACTTAATGGAATGCCAAATTGATGAACGACTGCTACTTGTTCACAGGTCCCAAAGGATTTTCTCTTAAATGTTCTCGGTGAAGAGCGCGTAACGAAATTTGTCATTCAAGAAATAGTTAGTTCAACTGTTGCAGACTATGTGAAGAAGGTGAGTGACTGTGACTGCAAATTATCATTCGTAACGCTTCCCCATAATTCTCTTATGAACTTTCTGGTTCTTCATTCCAAAATAGGAAGGTCTTCTTGTAAAGGAGAACAAACTGAACACAACCCAGACTTTGGAAGAACTTCAGAAGATGTTTTCTCCAGGGAAGGAATTCGGATTTAATGCTAACTTGGAGCTTGAGAAAGAGACTGGTGAAACTACATCCCTTCAAGATTCAGATATAATTGACGAAATTGCATCCCTTCAAGATTCAGATATAATTGACGTGGCCGTTGAGACTGAAGTTTAGGGTTTAGATTTAATTCATATAATAGTTTTTCTGCAGTTACCATGTATCTTTTCAAGGAATCAATATTAAATCGATTAATTTTCACTGAGCAAACATACATCTATCAGGTTACTGATACATTTTGCCTGGGCAAAAACAATTCCGAATCTGCAGCAGTGTTACCACTCCCAGAGTCCATCTTGAATGCAGCAAAATTCTGAAACAAAATGTTCAGCAAAATTTGATCAATGGGTATCAGTTGCTCCTGACCCTCTGGGTACACACCAAACTCTATAAAATCAGTAATTGACCCTCGTGAACAAATGCCTGCCATTGCCGGCTGACCCAGCTTCGGCAGTCTTTTTCTCATTCTGTTTCTCCCTTTTTGGCTTTTCTTGTTTCCTAATGCAGCCTTGCTCATTTTTCTACATTCAGTATTGAAAAGAGAACTGATGTAGAATAATTTAGCAAACACAGCGTACGAAATTGATGTATTTAACAAAGATGAGTTACTCATTTTTAGATGTCAACTATGTTGCATCTAAAAGGAAACTTCAGAAATTTGAAGAAACTTCCTTATAATTTAGTGAATAAAAATTACAAATTGTATGTTTGGAAAACTATAAAATTTACTTATATAATTTTGTTGGTTGTTTGAATATAAGATCTGTAACATTTATATCTCATTTATGTTCATAACAATCAATTATTTTGTTATTTTACAAATATTGTAACCGTTGTGTCGTACATGTTTCTTAGTAATTTTAAATTTCATATTTTTCATATCCATCATATTCATACCCATTTACATTTCCGTCCCCGTGTGCGTGCAACATAGGGTGTCAATGTAAAACATTAAGATCAGACCGGACTGTATTTGGGAACACATCAAAATTAGACTTCAAACTGACTAGACTAGGAATTCAAGCTCAACTTGTGATGTTGCACCTTAAATTTGTGAGTCCTGTGAACTTGATAAATTCTCACTTGTTTTAATAGGGAAGTCCTGATAACAAGTGTAACAATCCTAAACTATACTAAATATTTTAATAAGCATTCCAAAGGTTACCCCCAATTTTCTAGTGAGATCCTAATCTGATCAGACTAAAACATGTTGCTCCATCAAGGTTAGTGTCATGGAGTTTTCTCCGGATTCTTAATTCTGGATCCGAGGATCTAATCCGTGAGGTAGCGAGCATCCCGTGCCTCGTTTAACTTTTCCAAATCCGGCCCAAAGACTGGATAAATCGCACATCGAAATTATTTCTAAGTGTTGGACAAGACAAATGGACAGAGATGTATAGGGAAATTATTGCTCGATTCTTTATTGATTTCACTCCCAAGTATGCACAAGAACAAGGATTACACGATCTGACTTATTTGCCTACAATATGCCTCTATTTATACACAAAAATTCCTATGGGATGCATCCTTTCCCAAGGGGTGCAACCCTTGCCGAACGGACACCACTTGTGCCTCTTCGCCAAGTGAGTGCCTTCTCCTAACTTAGGCTATAAAAGTCCATTTCCCCCACTCGTGACACTTGATCCGTCTAGTGTCTCGAAACGCCCAGATCCAGCCTGGTCCATTGTCTAGAAATCTGTCGACACCCTTCCGACTGATCCAGCCTGACTCAGGGCTGATCTTGCCTGATACGGGGTGATCTGGATCCCTGTCTTGGCCCTGCCGAGCAACCAACGCCCCGATGTCTGGTTCCCTCGCCTTGATCCGCTAAGGCCCTCGAGCCAGCCGAGTTCTTCGCCCAAGTCCCTCGCCTGGGCGTCAAGGCTTCGTGCCTGCGACTCCCGGCCTTGGTCCTCCGAACAGTCAAAGTCTCATGCCTCTTGGATCTAGGCCTGCCCCTACCGAACGAGCGAGGCTCCGCCCTGATCCCGCCTTGGACTTGCCGAGCACCCAAGGTCCTGGTTTTCTTCGCCAGATAAGCCTTCCAACTTATTTGGATCAGATCCAAACTAATTCTGGATATCTTTAAATTGACTCCTGATCGAGTAAATAAGCCAAGTCAGATTATATCTGACTTTGGAGATGTGATAGTTAGACCCTGTAAAGTTTTTTTAGTGTAGGGAAAATGAGAGGAAAAGAAAATGTTTGATTTTTTTGCAAAAGGAAAGAAAATTAGATGAAAAATTTACTTAAATTAGCGACTCTTTTTATACTTCCTTTTTTTTCCATTTAAAACCAAAGAAAGAGAAAATCAAATGGAATCCATGTTCCTCCTCCCCCATTTTCTTTTTGAGCAGAGTTACTCTAACCAAACTACATGCATGTGTCAGATTCCATTACTTTTTTTAGTAGGGTTGATAAAGAAAATTAGTTAGTCATCTTTTTTTCACTACATCAAGATGAGTGCTCTCGCTCGAAAACGATGTCGTTTTATGTTATTTTCATTAATACATTCCATCATTCCTCAAAAAAGAAATATAAAATAAAAAAAACAGAAAAAATTAAAACAATCAGAAAAAAATTAACAACTTATTTTAAAAGAAAAATCTAAATAAAAATAAAAATAAAAATAATTAATTCAAAATTTTATATTTTTATATTCACTAAAAATAGATTTCATCTCATGAATATATTATCAAATATGATAAACATAGCAGCTCATCTCATGACTTATTATCAAATTTGATGAAAATAGTAGCTCATTTGATGAACATATCATCTGATGAATATAACAGCTCATCTGATGAACATCGTCTCATCTGATGAACATAATAACTCATCTGATGAACATAACAACTCATCTGATGAACATATCGTCTCATTTGATGAACATCATCCAAACTCATAGCTAATCTGATGAACATATTATTAAATCTGATGAATATAGTAGCTCATCTGATGAACATATTATCAATTATGATGAAAATAGCATTTCATGTGATGAACATATCATTTAATGAACATATAAGCTTATCTAATGAACATAGAAGCTCATCTGATGAACATAACTGCTTATTTGATGAACATATCAGCTCATTTGATGAACATAACAGCTCATCTGATGAGTTTAACATCTCATCTGATGAACATATCAGCTCAGCTTATGAACATATTATCTCATTTGATAAACATATCATCTCATCTCATATCATCTAATGAACACATTATCAAACCAGATGAATATAAAAGCTCATCTGGTGAACATATTATCAAATTTTATGAACATAGTAGCTTATCTGATAAATATATCATCTGATGAACATAACAGCTCACCTGATGAATGTAGTAGCTCATCTGATGAACATAACTGCTCATATGATGAACATAACAACTCATTTGATGAACATAAAAACTCATCTGATGAACATATTGTCTCATTTGATGAATATATCATCTGATGAACATAGCAACTCATTTAATAAACATAGTAGCTCATCTTTTGAACATATTATCTAATGAACATAAAGTTTCATCTTATGAACATGATAGCTAATCTGATGAACATATTATCAAATCTGATAAAAATAGCATCTCATTTGATAAACATATCGTCTGATAAACATACAAGCTCATCTAATGAACATAGCAGCTCATCTAACTGCTCATTTGATGAACAAAATAGCTCCTCTGATGAATATATCATTTGATGAACATATCAGCTCAGTTGATAAACATATTATCTCATCTGATGAACATATCATCTCATCTGATGAACATATTCTCAAACTTGAAGAATATAATAGTTCATCTAATGAACATATTATCAAATCTGATGAACATAGTTGCTCATGTGATGAACATATCTTGTGATGAACATATCATCTAATGAACATAATATCTCATTTGATAACCATGACAACTCATCTGATGAACATAACAGCTCATCTGATGAACATATCATCTCATTTGATGAACATATAATTAAATATGATGAACACATCATCTCATCTGATGAACATAACATCTCATCTGATGAACATAACAGCTCATCTGATGAACATATCATCTCATCTGATGAACATATCATCTAATGAATATATTATCAAACCTGATGAATATAGTAGCTCATCTGATGAACATAACTGTTCATCTGACGAACATAACTGTTCATCTGACGAACATAATAGCTCATCAAATGAACATAATAGCTCATCTGATGAACATATCATCTCATCTAATGAACATATCATCTCATCTAATGAACAATTGCGAAAATGATCCTCTACGGATCCTCTATTTTGACTACCAAGTGTGGTAATAGATTTGACCTTTCACCACTCTTAAAAGTTTGAAGCATGGTAATGACTAATTTTTTTAATAAATGTAAAATTTATTTTTACCACGCTTACAAGATCTAAGAATGGTAATAAGTAGTTTTTGTATTTTATTTTGTCCTCTGGAAAGAGCTCAGCACCCACCTTCTCTTTTTGCTTTCCGGTGAGTCTCTGTTTGCTTACCGACGAGTCTTCGTAATAGGTACGCACAACCACCAACATAGGAGAAAATAGTCAACTTATTCTCAAGTTGAGTGCATTCTCTGTCTACGAGATGGAAAAACCTGATTCGGTGTCGAGGATTGAGATCCGATCTAACTATTTTTGCTTTGCAAATAAACCACTACTTATTGAAGTAAATGAATTAAAAAAGAAAATGTAACCTAAGGGGAAGCACATAAATTATATATATGACAAATAATTATTGTATATTTATGCTTATGAGTGTGTAACAACAACAAAGAGGAGCATAAGACGATAAACAAAATCAGAGACAATTGTAATGATGATGATAACTATCCTAAATAAACTAAGACAAGAATTCAGAGAAAAACAGGCAGGCCGGACAAGTAGACGTCACCACCGATACCATACTTTTTACTTCCCCATGACCTTGACTCTCTTACTATTGCGCGGGTGCTTCTTTAATGGATGGCTGCCACCGCCAATGATGCTGCAAATCCTGTCGCAGCCGGATACTTCAAGGGAGGAAGGTAAAAATTTAAAACATCAAAACTAATTTATTTGATGTGTGAATGTAATGCGAAAGCGTTAACCCAAAATCATCTTACAAACATTTTAAATCAACCAAGTATGGATGATGAGAATTGAAATATAATTGAGAAAATAGGAGACTTACCTTGATCCATAGCAATGGGTTGAATGATCCTATGTGCTTTCTCTCTTTGATCTTATATCTTTTATAGCTTGCTCCTTGATGATATAGGAGAATTTCTCTAATGAGTGTTTTTGTGTTTCTCTAAATGTATTGTTTAGAATCCATAAGAGAGTATATATAGTGTATGAGGTTGTCTCCTATAATTCCCATAGACTTTCAAACTTCTCAACTTAATATGACCACTTAAATTGTACAATAACACTAACATTTTTATTCTCATAGCCCTTTGGGCTTCATGCTCTTAGTATGGACATTTTAATTATACAAAGACCATAGACCCTTAAGTTTCTTCATAAATACTTGACCCTTAAGCTTCTTAACTTTAATAGAATAAGATAGAGGGATTTTCACCCAATAATTCCAACCATAATACCACACTAATCATCACCATGTGTAAACTTTAATTGGAATTATAAAACCATAAGTGCATGAATCAAATTAAGATATTAAATCTAACATATGGATCTAGCGAAGGCGACGACACCTTCATGGTCTTGTACCCTTGCCTACCTCCTTTTGTCGGATTCGGTCTGTTGGAGTGTGGGAGACAGCTGAGGATAGGCGGCGTGACTCGGGGTCAGTGCCATCTTAGGTGCGGCAGGTTTGACCTTGGCTAGTTCACCAAGGAACTTGTCATCCCAGACAAGGTCGGAAGAGCTTGTCCGACCTCCATTTTGATCAATCTGATGATGACTAGGGTGCTAGAGTTCCTACTCCAACTTGAACGACGTTCATCTGAATTGATTAAAATGTAAATTGATTCATTGGCAAGAAAAATTATAGAGTAGGAAGTTTGTTGATGGGGAGAGATAAGGAAGATAAAATATTGAATTGATTTGACATGTCAACAAGGAATAACTCAGCCGGTGGAAGTAATTGGAGAGAGAAAGATGGAAGTAATTAGAGAGAGAAAGAATAAAGGATGATGAAGCATGGTAAAAACACACTTATTACCACGCTTTATAATATGAAGCGTAGTAAAAGGGTGTTAAATTAATAAATAATAAATAAATTAGTATTAATTGTATATGAATAGTAATAAGGGCTATCTATTACCACACTTCTTTATATTAAGCATGGTAAAAGGGTGTTACATTGATAAATTAAAAAAATATTATTACCATGTTATATATGCTGAACCGTGGTAACGTGGACCATCTATTACCACGCTTTGTGATATGAAGCGTGGTAATATGTGTTTTTATGCAGTGTTTTAACACATTACCATGTTTTGTATAACAAGTGTGGTAATAGGCATGGACTATTAATTTAACATTCTAATTTTTAATTATTAACCACAGTTCTTAAAATGAAGCGTGGTAATATCATTTCGAAGGGCTATCGAGTGAACTGAAAAAATATATAAAATATATACATATCTAAAATTTATATATTTATATTTTTAATAACTAATTTCATTACTTATGTAAATAAAAATAAAAAATATTACTTTTGATGAAATATATTATTACAATAATTGTAGGAATAAACTAATTGATTAAAATATTAATTATTTATTAATTGGATTTTTTAATTTGTTGCATGCTAGCGCGGTTGGTAATAAGATTTTTAAACAATTTGCCTCGCAAGAATTCAGAGTCTCATTGTAGCCGCGAAATTATTTAGGATTTCTTTAGATAATGTAAGGTCGGCAGATGAAAAGTTGGGCCCCGGCCTGAGTGGAAGGGAGGCGAGGAGGGTAAAACGAAACACTAGCCGGAGTACAAGAGAAATATTTTGCGATCCTTGTTAGTACTGGTTTTGGTCAAGCAGACATGCCATCAAGAGAACTATTAGCTACATTACATCTCAAATCCATCAATAACCAAGGAAATATTTTTTTAGCTTACAGCTTCATTTTTGTTGCTATCTTTGGATGAAGCAAAACATTGCGTTAAAGGTACCTACTCTAGAGCCACAAGATCCTTTCAAAAATGGAGAGTGGAGAAATGGTCCTCTTTCAAGTTCCGGCCCTAAACAAGTCCAACTAAGACGGTTGGAGTATCAAGATGAATGCGTTACTAGGAGCAAAAGACGTGTGGGATATCGTGAAGAATGACTATATTGAGCATGAAAGAGACATTCTGATGCAAGCTCAGAAGGAAGCGTTGAACGAGTCAAGGAGGGAGAAGAAAGGTCTCTTTCTTATTTTCCAAGTGGTGGATGAAGAAAGATTTGAAAAGATATCTAACGCGAAGACGACCAAAGAAGCATGGGAGAAGCTTCAAGTTTGCAACAAGGGGTCCGAACAAGTACGAAAAATTCGTCTTCAAACTCTTACTGGTCAATATGAATTCTTGTGCATGGAAGAGACCGAATCAAGATTGGAATAGCAGTATTGATAAGTACTTTCAAGAGAAGAACTTCACCAAGAGTCCTTGCGAGCATGCACTCTACATCAAGATTCAGAACAAAGATATCTTAATCGTGTGCCTATACGTGGATGACTTAATATTCACGGGAAACAATTCAAACATGATTAAGAAGTTCAAGAGACATATGACAAAGGAGTCGTTCGATATGGCCGATATTGGACTCATGGTGTACTACCTTGGAATTGAAGTCAAGCAAATAAATAATGGAATCTCCATCTCTCAAGGGCGCTACAGTATGGAAGTTCTTGAGATGTTCAAGATGGATGATGCCTATCCTGTCAGGACACCAATGGAGCATAGTATCAAGCTAAGCAAGCATGATAAGGGACAGAAGGAACTCTCTACAAAAGCCTTGTTGGAAGTTTGCAGTACCTGAAAAGCACAAGGCCGGACATTCTCTACGCCGTTGGAGTGGTGAGTCGTTACATGGAAGAAGCAACAACGACTCATTTCAAGGCTGCCAAGAGAATCCTTTAATACATCAAAGGTACAACTAACTTTGGCTTACATTACTCTTTTTCTCACAATTTCAAGATTGCTGGCTATAGTGATAGTGATTGGGGAGGAGATGTGGATGATAGAAAGAGCACTACCGGATTCGTGTTCTTCATGGAAGACACTGCCTTCAGATGAATGTCAAAGAAGCAGGCAATTGTGACACTTTCAACATGTGAAGCTGAGTACGTCGCTGCAATAACCTGTGTTTGCCACGCTATTTGGCTGATAAATCTCTTGAAGGACTTGAACATGCCACAAAAGGAGACGATGGAGATAGGAGTGGACAACAAATCTGTACTTGCTCTAGCGAAGAATCAGGTGTTCCATGAGAGAAGCAAGCATATCGACACCCGCTACCATTACATTAGAGAATGTATTGAAAATAAAGAAGTAAATTTGAAGTATGTGATGACTAAAGATCAAGCAGCGGACATCTTCACCAGGCCATTCAAGCAAGACACGTTTGTGAAGCTGTGAAGGATGCTTAGAGTTACAAATCAAGTTTAAGGGAGGATGTTAAATTATAAACTTGATTTGGGCTTGGGTTGTTAATTATGTTTGTAATGGATTGATGAATTGAGTTTGTAGGGTACTTTACCTTGTAGTATGATGGAGTGTGATCTAGAAAGTTCTAGATTGAGTTGTTGGGTAGGTGGTAGGCAGTAGTTGGAGGTTGAGAGAAAAGACTAGACCCCTCCCATGAGTTGTACAAATAGAAGATTTGTCTTTACTTATAAACCATCCCATCTCAAATATAATTCTCTCTTCCAAAAGTTCTCTCCAAGTTCTGTCTTCCAAAATATAACCTCTTCCAACACGAAACACTAGCCGGAGTACAAGAGAAATGTTTTGCGGTCCTTATTAGTACTGGTTTTGGTCAAGCAGGCATGCCATCAAGAGAACTGTTACCTACATTATATCTCAAATTCATCCATAACCAAGGAAACATTTTTTTAGCTCACAGCATCATTGTTGTTGCTATCTTTGGATGAAGCAAAACCTTGAGTTAGAGGTAACTACTGTAGTATAAGGCCAGAACAATGAACAATCGATTAATTTTGTTTGGGAATGAATATTTCGGGAACCGCATCAAACCAAAAACGGAATTGGAATGAAAATGAGAATAGGATGATACTATATAATTAACGAAACATCAGGTTAATATAGCTATCATCATCAGGTTACTATTGAGACTTAAAACAGTTTGGAGGATTGAAGATCCTTGTAGTACTGTTTAAGCCATCTTTGTATAATTTTGACCTCCTTCTCTCTTTGCTTAACCAACCATTTTGGATCTGTCGGATTGGAATTGAGTATATCCATGCAGTGCGTGCCTATATTATTAATTGCCTGTTAATATAACTGGAATTGACATAAAATTGTCTGATAAGCACACTCTTAGTTTCCTGGTGGATACCTTGTTCTGTTGTGATGGCAACTAGACTTCTTGATAAGTTTTCCAGAACCCTGCATTCATATAATCACATGTATGTGAATTTAATGATGTTTTTTCCTCAGCTGAGATTTCAGAATCGGAGACAGTGTATGTTTTTACCCGCCGCTGCTATACGAATCTTTCAAGCCATTCGAGAAAATTATATTACTTCCAAATCGTTCAAGGACCAGCTTTATATCCTGCATGCATTTTAAGGAAAAATGTTCAGTTAGATTAGGTAATGATAAAAACCTATCTTGTCTTATATTTCTAATTTATACAGCTGGAAAAGTGAAGTGAAATTACATGGCCGCCATAATAGGTTGTAGACCAATGAGGCCGGGGCTCAACTCCGTAGCTCCTCTTGCACTGCTGGTTAAATTCAGTCAGGTTGAATGGCGATGGGAAGAACATAGTTTCATTTCCGCGACCAATTGGCATCACCATTTCCGTGCATGTCTGGGAGAATTAATAAACATCCTTAGAGTAGAAACTGTCGCAGATCATCTGAAGCTCATAAATACAGACATATCTAAATTTGGCTAGTTAAGTTGTCAGATACATTAAGGATTCAATCAGTTCAACTTGTCACCTGCCAACTCCAGCCCTCATAAGTTTCACTTTCAGAGTCATCAAATGAAACAGAAAGACACGACAAATGGCCTTTACGAGCGGATGCAATGCCTTCACTGATACGTGAAAGAATATCGGAACCCTTAGGTGCGCCGTCAATGCCCTGGCATAATAATCTGATGACAAATTGTACTGAGCTGCACCTGAATATATTTCATCTAAGCGATCTTTGAGCTGCGAAGCATCACTTAGCGGACTGTTGAAACATGAGGGTATTGATTAATCAATTTACACTAGAATAGGCAGCATGCATGCTGGCTTGATTTGAACTGCCCAACTTCACTTCCTTTTTCTTAGAAATTTTAACAAATAAAATTTAACATTAGTTTCACAAATAAAATCCCATTGATAAAAAATTATACAGTTACCTGCAGGTGTTGAACTTTTTGCTTAATGTAGAGAGACCATCTGGTAGTGATGCGATTCTATCCATTTCATCCCATGATTCTTTAATTGTTTCGTAGCAACTCTGACTCTCTTCCTTCATAAGACAAACATACGAAAAATGAAAGTTCCGATATCTCTAGCTATACTACTCCACCTGCGACCTGTAAACACTGTACTTTTTTCTAGCGAACGTTCCGATATCTCTAGCTAGTTTAATAAAGAAGCGACATCAGAAAATGAAAGAAGATGACCTGATGATACAAGTCTACACCTTTTGAGATCCTAAGGTATGTGTGTATTGACACTTTTGTTACAGTTCTTATATTAGCAATGGAAATTTACCGATCATCTGTTGTGTAGAATATTCAGGGGTGACGGAAATTGCCAGCAGTGGACTTTAAGTAGTCCAGAAGGACAACTAAAGTTTCATCTTAAAAAGAAAAGAAAAAAAATAGTGTACCAATTTTCATTTGTTTGAGTGAAGTTAAAGCAGCAATGAGCTTTTGCAAACTTTTAAAGACTTATCCACACTTGAGATGAAATTAAAACACTGAGGCCCTGCTGGTTTACCTGAAAATCTCGCGTGGCAACGGCGTAGTATCCATCATTTGGAGTTATGTCATCAAAATAAAGGATGGGAGCTGATGAGGCAAGTGCTCCGAGGACAACATGAGGATACTTTAACCGAAACCAAGAAGCAAGCACTAAATTTGAAATTGGAATAACAGATAAAAAAGAAGTTAAGCCTTAGAAAATGTTTCAGTTTGCATTTTCATTCAATGAAGGAGACTGAAGTAGTAAGTAGTAAGCTTACTCCCTCCATATGATCCTCCTACAGCAATTACGGGCGAGTAGCGGGCACGGAGTTTCTTTTTAATATGTATCAAAATGTCTGCGTAATCAGCTATGGCTTGAGCGGAACTGAAATACCCAAGAGTACTGGAGTTACTAAATGCTTCTTCTCTTGACCTGAATGGGATCGATTCCCCGTAATACCGATGCTGCCCATCAATAAAATTGAGAGTACTAATGAGTTTACAAGTTTATTCAAAATCATGAAAATGATCCAGTCAAATGTCAAATGACAATTACCTCGATGTATACCAGAAGTGCCTCGAATTGTTCGGCATTTTCAGACATGAAGCCGATGTAGCGATAACTGTTACCCAATGGAGCTTCATCACCAAGGAATACGAAGATTGGCGCGTTCTTGTTA